>CAEFZY010053022.1:0-11472 GCA_903066815.1 Brachyrhaphis roseni | reverse complement strand
ATAAGTATGGTGTGTCTTTGTGTACAGTCTCCTTCACTCTGTTACAGCTAAATATAAACCAGTGCGACCAACTTGATACTGATGTTATGTAATGAGTAAGCACAGTCCACTTCTGCGTACGTAGTTTCACTTCAGTGTAAGCAGGAGAAGTTCACAGTGAATTTGATTTCTATAGCAATATCCTAACTTCTTGGATAAGTTTTGTAGCCTGTAATAGATTTTAGACTGAGTTTCACCTTCCATCAAGATGACACTAAACATTTATTAAAATGACCCAGTCAAAGTGCAGACCTAAGTCTAATTTTGAATCTATGGTACAGTTTGAAAATCGATTTTCACAGTCACTACCAAGCTTGATAGTGTTCTAGTTATTTTATAAGGAACTGGCACAAAGTTAAGACTGGTAGAGACAAACCAATACAAATCCATGCAACACATACAAAACAAGTGTCATTTTAATTTTACTTTACATTTTCGAAGTCATTTGAAATTATGTGACAAAATGTGAAAAGTTCAAGTTGTATGAGCAATGCACTGTCCTTGTGGGTAAATCTATCAGGTCAACACTGTTGCATAGTCCTGGAGTAGCACAAAAGTGAAATGAACAAAATACATGCATGTAATGGATTTATGCATCACATTCAGGTAAAGTCTTGTTCTGGTGACTTTCATGATGACTTTTTTTGCTTAATGACAGAAGTGGTGTACAGCACACGTGAAGTACTTGGTCCTGAATCATCTGCGGTGAAACAAACAGGAAGCTGTCAAGATGTATCTGTGCTTCTTTGTTTAGCACTTTTGTATTCGCAGTTATTTTCTAAGATATGCTTAAAAGGCAATTCATGCATTCCTTTGAAATGTTTTACATTGCACATATTGAACACAAGGACCACACATGTGACGTTAAAGCCATTATAATATACTTGGAGTTTAAATTTTTTGTAATAATACAAGTAATAGTTACTTATTCAATTTGTAGTGAATTTTTTTTGAAGAAAGTGATTAAAATCATGTACTGATGTTAAACATGTCTAATTCATTATAACATTTTTACAGACTGAAAGTAAATGATGACATCCTACCTGGAATAACGCTGTAAATTCTCTCACTTGAGTAATAGACGACACCCCCTGTTGTCTCAAAATGCTGTTGACTTCTGATGAAAAATTTTTGTCAGGTTAAATGCTAGACACAACTTTTACTCCAGCTAAATAAATAAATAAATAACTAAATGCAGTGTGTTACTAAAAACATTCGTTGTCCTTTAACATTTTCATATTTCAGTCACGTCACAAACCTTATTGAGGTTGTCAGTGGCTCAGATGTGACAGCAAGAGGCCCTGCAAGTTGGTCCTCGTTTGAAACCCACTCCTTGTTGCTGACAACAGGGTGGGTTGCTTCAGAAAGGACATTTGAAATTGTATAAAACGGTATAAAACTTGAGCCAAGTCCAGCTGTTTGCAGCTGTGGATTGGGGGAGGCTGCTGTGCTGTGACAACTGCTTGGAAGGAGAAGCAGAAAGGAGAACAACAGCAACAAACACAAACAAGAGAATAACTGTGAGGTGGAAGAAAAATTATGCATGATTTTTAGTTTTTGTTACAAGTAAACATCAGAAAATTACTGAATCGGTGCTTTTCAGAACCACATTCCACTGAAGTCAGAGCAAGTTTGCATCAATCAACTTTAAATTGATAGAAAATCACATTTTGACTGTTCGTCTTTGCAAAATAACTCAATATCAGTCCGATTAGAGGCAGAATATATTAGAACATTAATTTTTAACCCACAAATTAACAACTGGACTTTGACTGGACTTTGGTTCTAACACAGTAATATTTATGTAAGCTGATGGTTTGGACAGGATTTTATGATAATCAAAGTGAAGAGGACTGCATATACCTGCATGTTACACATATCAGATTTTTATTAATAAAACATATAAATATATAAACAAAGAAATCGATTACAGATTTTATAAAGATTGATTTGCAAACTTACTCTTCTTCGCTCTCCATGCTGAAAGAATTCTCTTCTTCTGATCCTTGAAAAAAGATGATTAAATTAGAAAAAAAAAAAAACTACAAATAGCCAACTATCAGTAATTTCAGTGGGATTTTGTATTTATGTTCTTTATGATAAAAAAAAAAATCTTGAAGAACTTTAAAGCATAATAAAATTATGAAAGTTTAGAAATATTTACAATTCATCAGGCTTTGCAGTCAGCATTTTAAACTTTGAAAGAGAAAAAATATATTTTGTCTGTTTATTAAATATAAAGTATTTATATTGAAGCGGATGAGTGAGAATATTTTCGCTGTCAAATCATTATAAACCTCTTAAAAAATAGATTTTCTGAAGAATGTCTTTTCAGTGATTCTAACCTAAACATACCCTCTTGCGGTTCCACATCTGTTGGTGCCAACACATCTGTACTCAGCTGCTCACTAAAAATGAGAAAACACACAATTCAAACAGAAAGCAAACCCTTCCTCATGCATTACATTTACATTGTATTCGATCACTGTCATTTCTTCCGTCTTCCAACAGGAAGTGCAGCTAAACAAAGACTCACCATGGCTTGTACAAAAGTTTGAAGCATTTTTTGTAAACGAACCATCCCAGACACAGACTGAAAAGCAACATAAGGACTGTGAATCCACAAGACAAAGCCGTCCATGGAATCAAATCCTCTGAAATACAAATTAAATTTAATGACATAAATTTTCAGAGATGTTTTAAAAGGAAAACTTTGGAACGTAAAATACATTGTGGAAAAATTCCCACCTTTGACTTCCAGAATCACCGTATTTATTCCTTGCAGCTCGTTCCATTGTTTCTGGAAGCATTTTGATGGCAGCAAAAGGCAACTATATGGACCCGAATCCCTTGAAACGGCACCTTCAATGATGAAAGAGGCTTCCATATGAGCAAGATCAAATACTTGTATTTGAAGGATGGTCTCATTCTTCTTCAGGCAACAGTAGATGAGTTGACAGTTATTGAGGGTGTGCAGAATTTCCGAAAAGGTGCATTTGAACTCAACGCGGCTCCCCTCATGAACTGTGAAGGGTCCAGCTATGGAGAGCTCTGCTGGGATGAAATTGGCTGCATTGCAGTTGGAAAAAGTAAGAAATAAAAACAGCTGCATGTGGGATTAAAGAGAATAAAAAGATACTCACCTATAACCAGAATCTCAACTTCATTCTGTCCTTTCCCTTCTACATCAGAAAGGCTATAATTTTCAGGGGAGTACAAGCAGCTGTAATTTCCACTGTGATCAAGATGAAGATTAGATATTTTGAAAAGAAAATCATCCAAAGTTTGCTTCTGTTTTAATTTCCGAAATCCTTGTCCATCTTTCATTAAATAAATATAAAAAGAGGGGGACTTCTGTGACCCGAACATGCTGCAGATTACATAAAGGTCACTTCCCTCGCTTACAGTTCTCTGCTGGACCAGAATCCTTGCAGGATACATGTCTACACAAAAGACACACAGACAAATGTAGCAACATAACGTCTTAAAATACACTTTGTTCTGTTAAGTATTGTAGATTGCGCTCACCTTCTGTCTGGCCAATGACCTGGTTTAGCAAAATGTCTTGAAGACAATAAGTGTAGAGTCACATCAATGTTCATTGTTCAAAAATAATTGAAATGTAGATTTTGTTTCTATCTGCTGTCAGTCTACTTACAGAAAACAGCAAGTATTGTCTTCATCTTCAGCAGTATTCTGACTTGCTCACATAAACCTTCTAATCAGACCCGATGACTAGTTCCTGCACCCACGAATAAAGCATGCAGGAACTATAACACACCACTTCCTTATTCTTATTTGCTGGCCTACTGAATTTCTCCCCATTATTCTTACTACATTTCTCATGCTCAACCAGATTGGATTGAGAGCATCTCTGGAAATAAAATTGAAAGTCTAGCAATAGATTTTCTAAAGAATTTAGGTCTGAATCTTCTTATAGCAGTAACAAGGAAGAAGGTAGGTAGAGGAGATCGGGAGACATTTTGAGTTTCTTCTTGGTGGATTTTATAAGATGACGGCTTCATTTCTGCCATCTTTGATAAGCGACAAAATAATGCATACTTTACTTCTTACAATTCTCCTTAAGCTCCTCTCAGCTCCCCAAATCCACTCATTTCACATAGACCTGAAGCAGACCTGCCTCTTTAGTCTGCATCAGAAGATTAAACTAAACAATACAGTCTACACTAAGAAAGAGGAATCAGATTGATCTAATTAACAAACTCATCTTCACAAGTAAATGACTGGCTAAAACAAGACTCTATACAACAAACCAAGGATTATATGTGAAGAAAGGATACAACAGCAATGTTAAACCTAAAGCTTTTTAAATAACTGTAAAATTATTTTTTACAGTTATTTAAAAAATAATTTAAATAATTTCTGAATGTTTAAGGAACAAGTGGATAATAAATAAAAGTTCAACCACTATACCACAGCCCCAACTGTGTTCTTCAGCTGGGTTTGTGGTTTGTTTGGGGGAGATGTGCAGTGTTAACTTTCTGCCACAATAGCTTTTTGCATGTAGGTCAAAGTCTTTGCTCACCCTATAAGCAGAAAATCTCATGAGACTTGCATTGAGGAGTTTGTGGTTTTAATTTGACAGAATGGGTAAAGATGAGAGGGGTGTGAATGCTATTCAAGGCTCTATACTTCCTGAAGATTTCTTACAGCAGCCATTTAGACTGTTATACATCAACAACTGTGCGCTTTAAAAGTAATTTTGTTTAGAAGGCAGAAGCCAGACAATGATCATGATGCCCTCTGACACCCATTCACACAGTATCTGTGGAAGATCTTGTACAGAGCAGCCAAATGAGCACTGAGGAGACTTTATCTGAATTGACTTTGAGTCAAATTGCTATGGACTATTTAAATAGGCTATTTAAAGTTGTTATCATAAACCTCTGAGACAAACATAGTAATCATAAACCACATACATTTCTTTCTCTCGTTGCATACTTTTTATACTTAGTAGAAGCTCAAAATAAGACACAAAGTTTGTCATTATATTAAAAAAAACTATCTGATCTTTAGAGTAAATTTTTTTGTCAGGCATGCAATTTGAGAGGACTAAACAAATGCAAACCATAATCAAAAGTGCTTCTTGCTGACTTCTTTTTCTTTCCTCTGAGGTCAAATACTATAAATATCATAAAGTCATTCATAAAGAAAAAAAAGTTCTCTCTTAATGCGCCTAGCTTTATCAACATTACATTTTCAACATCATCAGCATTACCCGTGTGTGTTTACATGTGAGAAAATGGTACAGCAAAATGTTGCTGTACAAGGATCAACCAATAAAATGGCAGTCAGGAGAACTGTAGTAACAACCCATGACCACATGATGTCACCCTTTGGGAGCAGTCTGCATCATTGCTTGGGTTTTCATGAACACGTTATTCTTAGGATTTGAATCCTTTAAATATAAAACTAAGTGTGTCTTTCACAGTATTGTTTTACTAGCTGTAAAAAAAAATGCAAACTTATTATACAGCCTTAAATCTTTCAAAATGAAACTTTTATGTCTTTTTATTTTTTGTTAAAGAGCATACTTAATTAATAAATGAAACAATATATTGTATTTTTAATTTTGGCTGAAATGTTTACTTGTGATTGAAATTGATACAAATAGTTTTGTTTGGTTCTATTTTTTTCTATATGACATATCCAGCCCTGTGACAGACTGGCGACCTGTGCAGGGTGTAACCCGCCTCTCGCCCGAAACGTTTGCTGGAGATAGGCACCAGCACCCCTCCTGACCCCACTAGGGACAAGAGTGTACATAAAATGGATGGATGGATGGATGGATGGATGGATGGATGGATGGATGGATGGATGGATGGATGGATGGATGGATGGATGGATGACATATCCAAACCAGAACTTAGAACTTACTCTGTCACACCCTTTGACAAAAAATATTACTTCTTGCATCTCTAACACGAATCTGACTCTAACGTCATAGAAAACACAGAAGAATTTATTTATTTATCAATAATTCATTCAAAGAACTATCTGTATTTTTTTCATAATCTTATTTTACCATTATGGCTTTTAATAAAAAAATTATAACTTTCTACAGAGCTTCATTGCATCTGAGAGCAGCATCAATACTCTGATAAAATGCTATGTTTATTGGACCCCCACCACATTTTTCTTGCTTATTAGCCTGTGCAACCATTTAGGAGTGGGTGTTCCCCTTTACTGTGCAGAACATAAGCGATGAAAGAAAGCATTGCAAAACACCCATGGTGGCTAACTGGTTTCAAGATGGTGTATGAATTAAGGTTTGAATAGAGCTCTGTCTAAGATTTATTTTTGAGGATTCTGAACTGAGTTTTAGTAGCTTTTTTCCCCCCCTAATCCAACATGATAAAACTATTAAGATTTCTTCACTCTGAGGGGGACATTTTCGCAAAAACTGCCACATTTTGCTAATATTTAAATCAAATTAAACAATCAGAGTTAGTATTAGGGAGTAAACACAGATAAAGTAATGTTAGCTATAGAGACTATCCAAATAAACTCATTTTAATATGAAAGGTTACAAAATTCCAGAATCTGATTCATCTCACAACAGCACAAATAAGGAAAAAAAATATTTACTTCTAAATAAAATTTCAATAAGTATCTTGAGAGGGAGGTGGAGGGTTTTAACTATATTTTCATCTGATCTTTTCTTCCCATTAACTAAAAATCTCACTGCTTCAGTGAGTGGAGAAACATGTAAATAACTAAAAACTTACTTCATAATGTCTGGTAGTGTGCAAATATTTTCAATATCAGCCCAGCTTACCTGGACACTGAATATTTCACCTAATGCAGTAGCACAGATCGGCTAAACAGCCATCTCAAGTTTTAGATTCACTATTCAGTGATATTCACTTATTTATGTGTGATTTTTAGTATTTATGTGAGGTTGAACTTTCGGTTCAAGAACTCCAAACTCATGCTTTGTGCCACAGATTTATTTGCCATATATCCAAGACAAAGTTGTCAAACAAATAGCAAAACAGAAAAACACTGAATCCTGGCTTTTTTCTCCTTGAATGTGTGTCCTATATTTTTCACTACTCAGACAGAGTCCACATCCTGTATATTAGAGCTGTGTGCAATTCTGTGATGTGGAGTAATAGTTTTTTTTAAATTCAATCAAATATCCTCCCCAAGTAATAAAGGCTGGAGGAAGAGGCCAGCTGTCCCCAGGATGCAGACAAGCACAAAAACCCAAAGGAAGATCCTGTCAATAACCATGGCGACATACTTCCAGTCATCCTGAACCTGTGGGAGCATCACAATGAAAACATGGTTACTATTTCAATTTTGAGAAAGATTTCCAGTAAATGCTTCTAAATAATTTGAACAACTCTTTACCTCTTTAGCTTCGTTCTGAAGTCTCATGTTTTCTGCTATGTATTTAACACTTTCAATTGCCTCCCTGACCTCAGGAGACAGAGGCAAAAGGGACATAACTCCCCCATCTAGAGACTCAGAACTGGAGCAATGACTGTCCTGTCTGACCCCAACACCAGTGCCGCCAGTCAGGGCCCCCAGGCTGCCCAGTCCACCACTTCCACCACCAGAGTCTGAAGGCAGTTTGCCCGATCTCTTCTGCCAGCAGCAGTTACATCGGCCCTCACAGCACAGGACGCCAGAGCTGACACATTGACCAGAGTCTTCGCTCAGGTTATTCAGGTTGGAGAGGTCTTTGTTGTTGAAAAGCCTCTGGCGATTAGTCAGGCTCGACACAACGCTGGATGCCAAAGCTTGGGGCTTGTGTTGCTTTTGCAGAGTGCCTGAAGAGTGGACAGCGCAGGTTCTCAGATGCATTGTCTCAACACTTCCAGCCACCGTCACCTTCTCCGGGTCCCTCTCTGGCCTGGTCATGAACATCACTCTGGGCAGCAATCCTAGAAAGACATGCCGCACCCAGCATGGCATGGTGTGTGTCTTCGGTGTGCGGTAGTGCACATTCAAGACAAAAACGGTAATGACAATGGAGAGGGTGACGAAAATCATGGTGAACAGGAGGTACTCGCCAATCAAAGGTATGACTAGGGAGGTAGAGGGAATGGTCTCTGTTATGACGAGAAGAAAGACGGTCAAAGAAAGCAAGACGGAGATGCACAGCGTGACTTTCTCACCACAGTCAGAGGGCAGATAGAAGACGAGCACTGTCAGGAAGGAGATTAATAGGCAGGGGATGATCATGTTGATTGTGTAGAAAAGAGGCAAGCGACGGATGTACAAGGAGTAAGTGATATCAGTGTAGATCTCCTCGCAGCAGTTGTACTTGATATCATGCTTGTAGCCAGGGGCGTCAATGATTATCCACTCGCCAGTCTCCCAGAAGTCCTTGAGGTTGATAGTTGAACCAATCAGCACAAGGTCAATCTTGGCCTTGTCATAAGTCCAGGAACCAAACTTCATGGTGCAGTTTTGGTAGTCGAAGGGGAAGTATGTGACATCGATCTTGCAGGAGCTTTTAAATATAGCTGGTGGGATCCAAGTGACGTCACCGTTGTAGCGAAGGAGAGCCTTTGTTTTGTCGTCAACCTGAAAATCTCCAACTGCACTGTTAACAACATAAGAATAAAGTGCTTGGTTGAATAAAGATATAAAGTACTCACATTGTAATATAGACATATGAATAAAAATAGAATAGAATGGAAGTCTCATTAAAAACTTTCAAACAAAAAGCCCAAGTGTTGAACTTGTAAAATAATTGAGGTTGTTGCTATAAACTTTACACCAGATGTTTGCAACAACACAAGTAATGCACACACGCAAAAAATATCAAAATCAGTTTCTGCAATAAATGGACTGACATAAGGAATGAACACATAGCATTTATTTGGATTTACTTGTATGTGTGGATCAGTTGGATGTTTTCTAACATCTGGTGTAAACTTTATTCCAGTGAACTCTCAGGAAACATAACTCCTGAGATAATGTTGACATGTCTGATGCTCGTTTCTCAGTGAGCATCAAGATACACCCAAATGAATATCCATAATGATAACCCCCTCCTCAGATTCCACTTACTTATTATAAAGAACAATGTCTGGCTTCCAAATTCTGTTCGATGGTACTCGGATGAACTCCACGCCCCCAAACGCTTTAGGATCCCATTTGAGTTTATAGTCATTCCAAATCTGGCAAAGGACACAATTTTTAATTTACTTTAAAAAAAATCAACATCAAAGCTAATTTAAATGAGCATCATTCACTTGAGCAGTGAAACAGAAATATATGAGGCCATCACCTTTGTTTATGACTAATATTTTTGTTTACATCTGGTAACTTGACTTGCTAATCCAATTAAACTCAGTACAATATCTAACCACCTCAAGATTGATGGCTTTGTGCAAAAACCCTTCATCTTCCTGCAGATGGTCCTTCACAGAAATTGGCAGCAGGGGAAATCAGAGTCAGACTTTGCTTTATTGGACAAGTAGGTTAACACACGGTAATACAAACTGTCTGAATACAACAGGGAGTCACTGGGATACATCCTGTGGGAGACCATATGCAGCCTGTTCTGCTGCACAATGCCAGGCTTCAGACACTTTTAAGCAACTGTCTCTCACTAATGCTGGCAAATACATCAAGCTTGTTCACTTAGGAATATGTAATGTCTTTAAAATACAAGTAAAACTAATTCGGTTTAGAAGGCAGAACATCATTATAAGAAGTTAACAGTTGCTTTCCCCTGGTGATTATCGTTTGAAATTGATTTCAAAAGCATTCTCTTCAGCTAAAACCCATCATCTTCTGTTGTGCTGTATGAACAGAGCAAAAGTGTATTTATTGTGTGTTTTGCAGACATTTTTGCTACAATGTCTTTGACCCTGTTGCTCAGTTAAACCATTGATATTCATGAAGCCACAACCGCAATAACTTTGTTCTTTGTTGTAATTCTTTCAATTACAACAGTGCCTTGTAAAAATGGGATGGGCAACAGGGGAAATTTGTCTCATTGCTGAAATTAGTGTTTTCCTTGTAGTCACTGTGAAATACATAGTTTATACTGAGGGAAGTGAATGGAATAGCAAAACCTTATTTGTGGAGTGCTTTCAAAATGTGACCTAGAGACCTGCATTACTATTTCACTTACTTCACTGCAGTGCATCAGGACAGCAGAAGTATAATCTGGAGGGACAGGCAGGTGGCTGTGCAACCGGTCTTTACATAATATTTAATTTTGTTACAGCCTTGCATTATGTAATTTTGTAATTTATTTTGTTAAGGTTTTAATCTTTATGTTTAATGTGATCCTGAAGCTTGAAGTTTGTGGTCACAAAAAATAGATTTAAAATCCTCAGTGTCTGGAATTACAAGCTGGTCAAATTATTTTGATAACATTATAAAGTTAGCCAGATCTAAGTTGATATGATTTGTTTTTTCTATTTAAAATCAAGATCAAATTGATCAATGTGCTTTAAAAGCTTCCTCCCATAAATAATTCATTGTTTCAGTCTGGGCAACACATGGCAAGGCAAGTTTTGTAAAGTGTCATTCATACATGGAGTATTTTAGAGTCATTTGGCAGAAAACTAAGGACCAAGGATACAGAAAATTACAATAAAACAAAACAAAACATGTATTTAAAAAATACAGAAAGATGGAAGCATCAGCATGAATAAATTCAAACTGAATTCATATTGAAGAATTATTTATTAATCCACCACAGGAAATGAATGAAGAAACAACAGATCTGAAGAAACATAAAAAAAATAAAACAAACAAATACTTAAAATAGACTTGATAAGAATTCAATTTATATTGTCATCTTCGGGCATTCATTTTCAGTTCTGGTTTAAAAGAGATTCTTAATTTTCGGGACCAAAAACATGGACTTATGCCTTTTCTACATTAAGTTGGAGGACAATTTGACCCCATTGGACCCCCATCATAGCACTAGACAATACCATTCCTTTTTATGTCTATCAATCGTTCCCAAAGAATTATGTAAAACAACAGACTGGACCCAGATTTGATGTCTTTGCTTAGGGTTTACTTTCACACTCATAGAGCATAAACTTACATGTCTCAGCCACAGGTTGGTTTCCATGATCTGATTGACTTCATCCTGAGAATAGAACAGAATGAATTATAAGGATATCAATGCAAAAAACTGTAAAAAAATAAATAAATAAACAAAAGCAACACAATATTTTGTGACAATACCGTTACATGGGATCATGAAGCTCATCCGTGAGGATTGGTTTGTATGCTTTCTGCAATCTCAGGCTTTTGTAAATCCCCAAAAATGGCAATTTAGAGAGATGCACCTGAGTCCTATGAGCCTGGCGCATAACTTACACGACAGCTGGAATTGCGAAGCCAGAACACAGTTTTAACTTTTACTCTAAGCTGCAGCAGGCTGACCAAGGAGGGGGGAGAGAAAAGTTGCATGAGACGGATTTA
>CAEFZY010053014.1:0-28213 GCA_903066815.1 Brachyrhaphis roseni | reverse complement strand
TATATATATATATATATATATATATATATATATATTATTATTATTAATATATATTCTTAATACACTTGAATGTAATCTTTGCTCTTTTGACGGGTCTGCATGTGACGTTAAGCTGAACAGACTGGAAAAGAAAAAGAATAAAACTGGTTTTAAGTTGTTCTCCTGGGTTTCTACATATCTGGAATAACTATCATTTGTTGATAGAACCTGGCGACATTCAAATCATCAATATCGCCACTTTGTGGAGCAGCATGAGCTGAATTATGTAACTGTTTTCAACTGCAGGAAAACATTGAGCAAATCTACAGACTCATTCCATAAATTAGAATATGACTATAAAGTTCAATATTTTAGTAATTCCACCACCAAGCGAAAGATGTTATACAGATTAATTATCGATGTTTCAACATCTTTACATCTCTTAGTATGTTTACTACCTTCTAACAGGTTTTTATTTTTAATAAGTACTATTAACCTTACAAGCCTCATCAGGATGTATATTCTACGTTACTGAATAAGACTGGATGTCATTCACATTTAAGTTTTGGCTTTATTCTCATCCAGGTTGCAGTGGAATTGGAGTTGATGATGCCATCATACACAAACTCAGTCTTATGAGAATGGAGAGTGTCTTGAGTCAGAGGCTTCTTCAGATTCAGTGCAACACAGACTGCTGCAGAAGGTCTTTCCTTCCAACAGCCATCACCATCTACAACAACTCTGAAGAATTAATGAGTTACACCAACATTTAATTTTCCTTTGGGATTAATAAAATGGTTTTGAATTAGATTTGAATTTGAATTTGAAAAAAACTCCATGGAACAAGTGTGAATAGTAATCTGAACTTTAGTGAAGTTTCACAAATCAAATAAAGGTTTTACAAATCACAAACATGGATTAATATATTCAGCTACTAGAGCAGAATAATCCAGTCCAGGTTTGAAGAGTCTTGGTGTTTTAGTTTTTAAACAAGAGTCGATTAAAGATGCAGAAGGTTGTGAAAAATTAGGTGGAATCTCCCTTTAGCCATTTCCTGAATCGGATCCAACTTCAGCTTCTTACATTTTTGGCCAATAATTATAAACTTGCAGCAGTTCTTTACTAGTGGATCAGCAGGGGGCGCTGCAGGGAAGAAACACCTGATGAGTCATTCATTCATTTTTACTGATATTTACTGAAATAAAAACTTTAATTTAGTAGAAAATATGATTTATTTAGTAAATAACCATGTATTTATGATGTTGTCCATCAGTTTGTTTTATTATAAATATTATAAATAAATATTTCTATCAGTCAGACTGCAGTAACAAACTTCAGTCAATAATCTTTATTCTTTATTAATCAGAATCGACAAGCAAACAGACATTACATATTAAACTTTACTGTAAATGATTCATGTTTATAAACGTAAAAAAGACGACAACAAAACCCTGCAACCATATTCAGATCACAATAATAAATCCTGCAATGAACAGTTTAACAAATTGAATTAAAACTTTACTGAATATTTATAATATTTAGAATAAATGTTCGTAATATTAATATGTTTCCCTCCTAAAGCCACAATCAACACCAAACAAGAATTTACAGATAAAGCAGATACAAGTCATCATAATTTTATTAAATCAGCTGAAACTTTTCCTGAATTATTGAAATCATTTCTAGAACCTGAGCAGTGAGGGACTCTGTCCATGTGAGGACAGATCTGTGTTTCTTCAACATGTGGAAAAACAGCCTGAGGTCAAGTGGTCTTTGCTCGAGCCCCTCCACCCTATAGAAAATTTTATAAATAAGTTTTTAAAGCTCCAATTTCTGCAGAATTATTTATAAACTCTTCAATAACCTGGAGGTCAGAGGTCACCCTGACATGATCCCTACAGTTAACATCAACACCCGTCAGCCGACCGAGCAGCTGAGGGGTGCTCAGTTTGATTAGAGAAGGAACTAATAGATAGAATCACACGAATGAACTACTCCAACAGATTTGCAATTCAGGTTTTAACAAGGACATGTGGCCAGAAAACCCAAACAAAATGTAATAAAGCAGTTGATCCACTAGAGGGACTGCCAGGGTCATGACCCCAACCTTAAAACTAACGCTAACGCTAGCCCTAATGCTAACAGTAATGATAATGCTAACGCTAACCCAGACAGACTAAGACTTAACTATCAGTTTGGTCCAATCAGCTCAGAGGACAGAATGACGTCAGAAACTAAAACCATCTAAACATCTGCTTTAAAAGAAAAATAATTTCTTTCATTATTCAAGTATTTAACAAATATAAATAATTTTAATAATCCTAATTTATCCAAAACAAGAAAAGTTTAATTTGATTTAATGTCTTTTATCTGGTTTAAACTTTATATCTGGCCTAATATGCTGCAAAATTAAAGAATATATATCATACCAATATAAAATAAAACATATAAACCATCAGCTGTGGTACCTAAATGTGAAATATTACTCATGTTTTAGAAATCTGTTTCAGATCACATTCAGTCAGACCCTGGAAATTTATATTTTTTACACTAAAAAAATATTTGTTTTGCTAATTTTTTTTTTTTTTTGTATTTATTAGCTCTAATGGTCTTTATTTGATAGTGAATTGACAGGAAAGTGGATAATAAGAGAACAGGAAGACATGCAGTAAAGGTCTCCAGGCCGGGAATCAAACCTGCGACGGCCACAATAAGGACTAAAGCCTCCATACATGGGCTGTGCTGAACCTCTGCACCACCACAACAAACCCATATTTTCCCAATTTAAATTGATTTCTGTCAGGAAAACAAAAAAAAACTTTAACAGTTTGCTGAGGGTTTATGAACTGCTGTTCGTCCTCTGATCCGGGTTCTGTAAAGGTTGCTCCTCCTGAAAAATATTAAATCACATCATTTAGGAGAAACTTCATAGAAACCAGAAAACAAAACAGATGCTGAGTTTTTTCTTGACGTCAGTGATCAACATTTAGTGGTTCAGATAATAACCTGTAAGGACGGATAAATTGATCTCTCCTGATTAACTGGACTGGTTGATGGGCTTGTTATAACTGTTGCTATAGCAACAAGGTTGATGGTTCAAATCCCATAGCTCTGCTCATGTGGGGTTTTTCTGGTTACTCCAGTTTCTGAGTTTTTTGCTGAAAGTTGGAAGTTCAGAGTTTAAATCATGAATTGTTTTAGTTTCTGGTTTGAATGTCAGCAGGTTCATTAAATCCTGAGTTTCTTTAGTTTTGAATCTGATTATTCAGACTTTGGTCTCTATGTTTACATATTAACTTGGTAGATGTTCTGTAATTGTAATGTGTTTCTCAAGTCCAGAGGACTCCAAAGCTCTCCATTCATCCATTCATCCATTCAGAAGCTACTGATAGTAGCCTCAGCTGCCCTGGGAGGAAGGAACCAGGTTTCCTGCCTCCATCGACAGACAGGAAATGAGAATATCAGGGTGTGTATTGTGGAAGAAAATTGTGTTTTATTAAGTTTAATTAAGGTTTAATCATTTTAGAAGTAACCTACAGTATTAATTAAGCATTTTCAGTAAAGGTGCCAAAACTAATCTTTTTTATCTTTAGAAGTGCTACATTTAATCCAAGGGTGTGATAACTAAATAAAAGAGACTTATAACAGCTTAAAACATAATCTTTACTTGAATGTGTAGCTTACAAAGAGGATTCAGGCAGAAATTAAATGTAACAATAGCAGCTGCACCTGAACCTAGTTCAACAGGAAATATAGCCAACCACTAGCTCACCACAGAGTTCAACAGGAAACAACTCTAGGCTGCAGAGGCACTTGCAGCATCTGTAGAAAGGTTGCAGAAGAACAAAGACTCCAGGAGAAGTATAGACACCTTTTTCTACACATGAGATGTGTTTGCTATTTCTGACGTAGGTCCGAGGTCAAAAAGCGTTCATGGAAAGAACTTATGTACTGATTGGCTGATAAAGTGCATAGTTGCACATTGTGTAAGATGTTTTTTCCAACTGCATCTAAAAGGTCATAACAGGGTGTGAATAATAACTGCGGCTGAAGCTGAGTTTTTCAGAACTCACTTAGATTCCTGTCTTGTGTGTTTCTCCTTCTGCAGAAGTGAATAAAGTTGTGTTTGATCTTTCACTTGGTTTCACAGTGGTCTGATTAATTGAGGAACGACTAATAGATTATTTTCCTCAACAGTATTCTCAGAGTCTGTCATAGATCTGTGATTCTAGATTCTGAGGGATTCGTTCAGCTGCTGAGCGACTCAGAGACTCTGGAGTCTGACTGGATTAAGAAAAGAGATTAATAATAATGAAACTATTCAATATTAGATCAATATGTTTACAGTTGAAACCAGATGTTTACATAAACTGAATATAATCAACATTTTTTTCTGCCTGTCTGAAGTTAATTCAAACCAAACTGTTTTGTTTTAGTTCAAGTAGAATTACTAAAATTATTCATAACTGACTTTTGAAACACAAACTTATGTTTGTGTTTTTTTGCTCATTGTATGTAAATATCTGGTTCCACTGAATAAGAAGTGAAGCTGCTTCCTGCTGCTGATGAGTCCCAGACTCTGGATCCATCTGAGAAAGATGTCAGTGGCTCTTCAGGCTATTGATCAGATTCCTCCATCGCTGCTGAAACCCAAAGATCCAACATCTCCAGAGCGGTTCTTCTAGCAGAACCGACCTCTGGGCCGGAGCAGAGCTAGAACAGGAACCAGTGGTACTGATACGCTCGGCTGCTGGGAACTAACCAATCAGCAGCTTGCAAAGCCATGACATCATCATCTGGGTTTTGCCAGATTCTTTAAAGAATCAGTGAATTTAAATGTCTGATAAAAATAAATCTCTATTCTAAATCATTTTGTTGAACTGAAGTTTCCTCTGATTTGAAGTCATTTATTGTCTTTAACAGAGAATTAAAACATTTAGTAATATCTGCTTCCAGATAAGAAGTTTTTGTTCTCAGATTAGTTAAAAAAATACAAAAAACTACAGATATTTAATGGTTACCTTATTTTCTTCTGGCCACAGTTGATTGATCACTTTTTGAGCAGCTTCATAGCAATCCATATATTTGTTCGTCTTTTTCCCATCCAGTATTTCATTAACCTTTTGTTTCAGAGCTTCTTTGGCTCTTTCTGTCAAAATCTGATTCACAATTTTTTCTTCTTCTTTTATTATGATCAGCTCATAGAGTCCATCTCCATTAATGGAATCTGAACATTTGCTGCAGCAGAACAACCACTTTAGTAAAGACAAGCAGACAACCAGGAAGAGGAGGCCCAGCAGTACACGCAGGCCAATGATCTGAAGCAAAGAGCAGAGAATGTTTATTACTAATCTAACCAAAATGAATATTTTACAATCCTGCACGTAATTAGTAATTTTAAAACCCACCTTTGACTCATTTTTCAGGTTATCAACGATGGCTTGCTCCTCAATGGTTCTGTTTGTCCTGCAAGGAATCTGAGCCTGTTCTTTAGGCAGTTTGTTCTCACAGCAAGCGTACCAATCTCCATCAAATAGTACAGAGACGACCCACAGCAGACTGATCACAGAAGCCTTTGCCACCTGAAGACCAATAAGAAAAAATTTTACTGACGTTTTTTCACTCATCCTCCTTGTCTTCATACAGCACAACGCTCTGCAGGCACCATTGAAGGCCTTGTCCTTCCAAAGTAACAAAAGGAGTATTATAAAAATCGGCATACTGATGTATATATTGCAGTGACCTCCCTGATCCCTGCAGGTGCAGGCCACTTCTCTATCAAACAAAACATTGTGCGTGAAAATCACAATGATCGTAGCGTAGGTGGTAATCTGAGTAACGTTAGAAACCAGGAAGTTTCTCATCTTGATCAATCTGAAAGTCCTTAGATACTGACACTGTGATCAGATTATTAGATTCTACATCAAAACATCTTCAGAACAAGAACCTCCCTCTGAGTTACTGCAACCATAAAAGGAGCAACCTGCTGTGATTGGTCAACTTTTACAGCTGCAGCATTGTTGCTGTATAAAATAAGCACCGCCCATCTCAACCAAACAACCTCCTCTATATCTTTACATCTTTTATTTTGTGTTCCACATGATGTTCAGGGACAAGACGGAGCAAGTCTGTCCTCTGGCAGGACAGACAGTTTAACAAAAGGCATCCTGCACTCATGTAACCTTCTGGTTCTTGGAAACATTCCTGGAATTTCTTCATTTAGTTTCCTACTTGTGGAGACAAGAGAAAATGGCTCTTAATTCACCTGCATCTTGAAGCGTCATGGATGGAAAACCAACAGAAACTCATGAAGCTGATTTTGATCTCTCTGCCCCACCCCTCCCCTCTGGTGAAGCAGACAAATGTTTAAAAATGGTTTTAATATGAGAAAACAAAAAGTTCATAGATCCTTAACATCCAGACGTTAACCACAGATTTGATTAATTTCTGTTCCAAACAAGAATTTGCACGGGGGCGAGCGAGGGACACACACTGGGTAACGAGGAAAATATAACCCAAATAACTAAACATAAAATTTAAAAACTGGAGAAATTAAGAAACATGACTGATCTAATCAAAGAGAAACTAAGAAACAAAAATAATAAACTCAAACAACCCAATGAATTTAAATATAGCAGACGATATTTAAATACTTAATTTTTATTATACAACAGAAGGAATTAAACTACAACGTCTCAGCAGTAAAGTATTAAACTATTTATATTCTTATTAAAGTTATTATTCATTGAACGCCAGTCGGACCGGAGGCTGCTCTAAAAGCAGGAAGTGCGTTACATCACAAGGCATTCTGGGTGTTAGCCTAGCGCTAGCAGGAGAAATAGTTCATAGTTTTTAGCCAAAGACTAAAGAGAAATCCTCCAACACTAAAATCTGATCCTCCATCTTGTTTCCATCTGGTGAAGAAGGAAGTTGCTCTCAGTGTCTTCAGAGGTTTTAGTGTCGTTTCCTTCAGTGGTTCTTGGTGCAGCGCCCCCACAGGCCAGGAGGGGAACAGGTTGGTTTGACTCAGAACCACAGCAGCTGGAGGTGGAGCAGGTGGTGGAGTTCTGGTTCCAAATCAAATCTATCAAACAGTGTGAGGTGAAAACACTCTTAGATTTGAATCCGGTTCCTCCAGGATGAATCGTGGCTGATTTCTTCTGGTTCTCTGCAGCAACAGAGTTTTAGAATAACTTTGTATCTTTTCTATCTGCTTCTTTGGATAAATCCATACGTTGTGGTTTGGTAATATTTTTGCCTCTTGCATTTTATCAAATCCTTTTTAAGAGATTTCTTGATTTACTAGTGACAGTAGTGATGGCTGGTAGTTTTCTGTTGATCTGAAACATTTCTGGGACAAGAAAGAAGTGAATAACTTTTTCACAGCAGTTATTCCTGCTGGCATCTTCAGCTTCGCCTCTAAATCTATAACCACGTTGACAAACTTCCAGCTTTAAATCCCAAACTAAACAAGATTTCCATGGAGTCGATTTCAAAAGAAAATGTAGTTTTCTTCCGTTACTCTGACATGGATCCAGTTGGGACTGATGACACTCTGAGACCCGATGGCTCCACAGATGTGTGGAAATAAACAGTTTTGCAGCCAAACGACTCGTCTGTCTGTGACGATGCTGTGAGGATCTCAACTCAAACATAGTGAGAGTCAGACCCAGTCCCTCCACTGGATGAATATTTATCAGCCAGAAGGAGACGATGATCAAAGGAACAGATCCAATTTGTTCCAGAAGAGAGTAAAACAAAAACCATGACGAAGACGAAGAGGAAGGTGAAGGAAGAGAAGAACGAAGGTAGAGACGTTGAGACAAATGAATCTTTTTATCTCTAGATTGAATTATTTACCAGGTTTCTGCAAGGTCTTACATTTAATTATCCTAATTTCAGGCCTTTAATAGTCCAAGATTTCACATAATGAGTCTTAAAATAAATGCAGTTAATTTTTTTTCTTGTTAAATGAAATGGCATCATTTGTTTATTCCTTGTCTGCTGGTCAAACTGAGCAGAACAGCCAGTCAGACTCCAGTAGTGAGAATTCCCACTATGTCTGGTCTTTAAATGCATCATGTACTTTTCCCTCTCTGGGAACCTGCAGCTCATTTTCCCTGTAAATCTGTGAATTATTAAATAAAACTGATTGGTGCGTCCTGAACCACACAGTCAAAGAAAATCTCCTGAATATTCAGGCTGATCCGATGCTTAAAGACTTTATGTTGTTTTTATTTAACCACATCCAGCTGCTCCAGTGAATTTAAGACGATTTGGCTGAAAACAGATTAGGACTAAAAGCTTTTGTCAATAACTATAATGAAGCTGCAAAAGCATCAGAGACATTTAAGTTCATCATGTTCTATGTAACTCTGTGAAGCTACTGAGTAAACTATGTGTGTCAAACACAAGGCCCGGGGGCCAAATCCGGCCCGCCACAGCTTATAAAAATAATATGAAAATGTGTCATTCAGATACATCAGAAAATGTTAATGAAATATTTATATTTATGTGTTAATATAGCAACTAAAACATTTCTCTCTGGATATTTGGAGTTATTTACAGATTCTCTAATGATGTCAAAGTGAAGGAAATGTGGAAATAATTAAATTTTCTTATGTAATGTTTAATTTCCTGAGATTCTAATTTAGGGTTTTTATTATCTATAATCTATAATGATCAGGATGAACAGATGAATATTGAGCTGAGTTGTTGAATTGTTTGCTGGAAACATTTTTCCACCGACTCATCATGTTTCTCGTCTTCCTCTCCGGCTGCGGCTCGTAAACCCCCTACCCACAATGCACCACTGCATCCATGACAACAGGAACAGGCAGCAGCCTCCGTCAACCTCCTCAGCAGAAACGTCCGACCTGCTGGAGGCGTTTTCCTGTTTTAATGAGGCTCAGCCTGGAAGAGCGAAACCCAGGAGCTAATCAAGACGGCCGCGTCGTTTGTCATTTTTAATTACTAGAAAGAAGCAAGAGGAGATTTTATTTCTGTCACCGTGGAGCTAAAATCCTCCCCAGAGTAAAATTAATTGTGTTCTCTGTTTGTCTGGAAGCTTGAGCAAACCCAAAACTTACCGACCCATTTGGAGCAACTAGTTGGATGAAAAGTAAAACAAACTCAAACGTTCAGCGGTTTGTTCAACACCAACAGGAAGTTGTGTTTTACTGCAGAGGAAGAGATTTAAGTTAAACATGGATCAGTCGGTTCTGGTGGATCATTTTAATCCTGATGTTTGGTGAACATTTAAGATTCAGTCGGTTCTGACTCAGCAGAACACCGGACTGGTTTCAGTCAATGTAGTCATGATTTCACCTGAAAACGGTCAAATAATTAGTTTTTTAATCATTTTAATGAAAAAAACCTGAAACATGTTTCAAGTCCAGATCAATATTATTATTAATAATCTACAGATTACAGGAATATAATCCCACTTTTCTTGTTGCTGCTGATTCTGTGACGTTTGCAGCAAAAACAACCTCTGATGTTTATTAATTCAATACATTATTGAACGATATTTAATTATAAATACTTATAATTACCAGAGTCTCTTTATTCAGATGTTTACATGAATGGGATTCCATACATTTCCTGTTTTGTATTTGTGGGCGTTTTAATTGTTGGGGTTTTCCACTGAAGGAAGTTAAACTAATTTGGCCTAATTAAAGTCTTTACTCCCACTTTTTAAATTACACTTTAAATTATTTTAATGAGCCGTTTCCACGGCAACAAAGAACAACAAACGACTAATTTAAATTAGGAATGTTTTATTGTTGATCATAAAATAATTTACACATTTATAAAAACTTGTTTAAAATAAACACTAGAACATTTTAAACATTTTAAATCCTGGCTGGATCTCCAGCTGGTGATCAACATGAGGTCTGTGGGCTTTGTTTGGTCCATTTCTGTTTCTGACCTGATTTTGTTTTATTCATGGATGATTTAAATCCCAGCAGCTGCTTTAAGTTTTGGAGCCACAACAGAAAATAAAACATTTAAAATATTACATGCTTGTATTTGTGGAGAAGATAAAAAATCTTTTAATATTGTAATTTTAGTTGTTTTTTTGTCCATTGTGTTTCTGTTGTGATTTATTAACATCGTCAGAAAGTCTCCTTTCTGACGATGTTTTGATTTGTTTTTGTTTGTTGAATTTCACTTCAGTTTAATGAATCTTGTCCTGTAACGTCTCCATTGAGCCATTTATGCTTTTCTTCTTCTTTATTTGTGTTTTTTCTTTGTAAAACTTAAATTATATTTCGATGCAGAGAAAAGCCTGTAGTTTCTCAAGCTAGCTTGTTTTTCCATTACCGTTTTGCATTAGCCTGATGCTGAATGCATCACTGAGCTGCAGAGACTCCATGGATCATCACCTGCAAACACGTTACAGTGAAAAATGAGACACAAACAGCAATCTGAATTTTAAATGATAAATATACTCAACAGAACAACATAAATTATTGCAAAATGTAAAAACCTGAAATCAAACATGACAAAAAGAGGAATAAACAGTGAGTTTTGGTCCTTCATGCTGTTTCTGTGTAAACAATGATCCTGGAAACAACAGGAAGCTTCTGGTTTCATCCTGTCAGCTGACTGATCTCCACTGAAGTGGCTGCTCTCGCTCCGCCGCCGTTCCTCCTTCACCACCTCCAAACCACGAGCGCCGCGCCGTCTGAGGCTCCACACTAAATCTGTTTCACCTCCAGACAAAATTCTGCAAACAGAGGCTTTTTCTTGTTCAGTAGGACTCCGCCTGAGACTCCAACAGCGAGTTTCTCCAGGAGACAGGAGGTTTAATGTGGGTCGCAGTCGAGTCAGAGGTTTTTTTCCTGTGTCACTCTGTGGACATTAACATTCAGATTCAGGCAGAAAAACGAGAAATATCCTGCAGAGTTCATCTTTATCTTTTTATTAAACTTTGCCTCTGGTTTGCAACGACACAGAGACGCTGGGCAGGCGGCCGGAAAATTCCTCCTGGTTTCAAGTGTTTGTTTGAAAAATACTCATCACTGAAGGTCTTTAACTGCTAAACAAACAATCTTATCAAGTATTTTCAGTCTGGTTTCCAGAGAAAATGTCTGATTAGACTTGAAATAAAACAAAACTGACTTATAAGTAACTTTTCAGCAAGATATAAGATTTTAAGTCAATATTTTATTAATATTGATGGAAAAGTTCCAGTTTCACTGGCAGATTATTAACTTGTAACAATAATTAGTGGAACTGAAACGTTTTAATAAATCTTAAATCCTATATCTTGTTCAAAAGTTACTTGTAAGTTAAGAGTTTTTCTTATTTCATGTGTACTAAGATATTTGAACTATAAACTAGATCAATATACTCTGTAAGGTTTTTGCAGCTGCTTCATTTTAACAGCTGATTTTTCCTCCTGCTTGGTGTGAAAACACAAAAACTCAGTTTAGGCACAAAACAACAAGAAAGAAATGAAATAATGTCAAATCGAAGTACAAATCGACCTTCTTGCTCCATGAGGTTTTGGTTTTCCTAACAAAACTTTTTTACTTCCACTAAACTTTCCATTACTATAGTACAAAGCGCTCTGTTCCGCTTACACTCAAATCATGACATCTATTCCTTGAACTTCTGAGTTTTGGATGTTCATAAAAAACATGAAAAATTTCACTGTCTGTGCAAAAGGAGCAATAAGAGTAAAATCTAATCAGTTCAAACCATAAATCTGTTCATCTTTTTACTTTTAGTGGGAGTGAAATTTAAAAACAAAAGTGAAGATTTAACCTCATAAAATAAAACAATCTGTTTGACTTTTCATCAAGTTAAAAGTCAGTTTCTGCAAAGAAAGAGGCTCAAAATATTTCACTCTGCTAGAAATCTGCAACTTTTAGTGGTTATTCAACGTCTAACCAAATATTTATAACACTATTTACAAAAAATATAAGATTTTATTATATTGCAGTTTGTTTATATGTCACAGCAAGTAACTTACCTTTAAATGCTGACTGTTTAAGTAATAAATGATTTTAAACAAGTTATAGTGGACAATTGTATTTCCATATAAAAATAAATGATTGAAAAGAGCAATAAATTAGAGTATAATTTACATACCCATGTTAAGGTTTTAAAAGATGAGAATTTGTTAAAATTTATCTGCATATGTGAAAAGTTATGGTTTGAAATTTCTAAAAGGTATTTTAAATATTCCTATTTATTTTTTATTAACAGTCAACAAACTCATTTAGCTGAAAACAAACTTTCAAACATTTAGTTGGAGAAAACTTTGTTTCTAGTAAATAACAGCTGGTTTTGTTAACCCAAAGTTTTAGCAACACACAGCGTCAACAGCAACAATCAAAATCCATTTGGTTTTATGTCGTTAGTTATTAAAGCTAGCTTAAATATTGACTAAAGCTAGAAGTACATGTTAGCCATAATTAGCCTCTAATGTATGCTAATGTAAATTATAGCTGTAGTTGTTATGCGAAAACTGCCCTCATCTTGCTAGATAACTTACGTTAGCATGCTAACATGCAATGGTTAGTCGAGTCTAGGTGTAAAGGCTAACATCTAGCAAATACTAATATTAGGTATGAACAGCAGTTTTAGTGGGTAGCGTAGCCATTAGCATTATGTCAGTGTTATTAGCTAGTAAACATGTTTACTGCAGCGCTAGATGAGTTTTCAGTGTTAATAGTTTAACTCAACCCAGAAGTTCCTTCAGGATTTCATGGAAAAGGAAAATAATTGTCTATAATTTAAATCCTTTCTTTGTTTCTGTTTCAGTGGTTTGGTGATCTGGTGACGCCGGTGTGGTGGGAGGACGTCTGGCTAAAGGAAGGCTTCGCTCATTTCTTCGAATACGTCGGCACAGATTTCCTCTTCCCAAAGTGGAACATGGTGAGTGGAGAAAAACTCTGCTGTCCAACATCAGTCTGGATCTTCAATTTGACTTTCTGTAAAAGTTCAACTACAATTTAGCTTCTTTCCAATCAGTGGAAAATGTATTTGTCTGGAATAAAACATTATTTATTTATTTGTCTAACTTAAAGATACCGTGTTTTCCAGACTATTAAGTCATAGTTTTTTTTCATAGTTTGGCCAGGGATGCGACTTATACTCCGGAGCGACTTATAGTCCAGAAAATACGGACTATATTCGTATTTTCGTATTCGTATTTAGATTCAAAATTTAGATAAATTTTGAATCTAAATTTAGAAATTTAGATTCAAATTTCTAAATTTGAATCTAAATTTAGATTCAAATTTCCAAACGTAGCATTTAATATTTAGAAATGCTTGGAATATTTATCAATTTTTTATTTATTTTGGGAATTTTTAAACCATCCTTTAAATAAAAAAACTTTTTTATAAATTTAACATAAAACAAAATAATCAAAGCCTCATGTCAACATTATGAAAATTCAAACTGCAACAGTTTTACCTGAAAAGTTTGATCGGAAATATTTAAGACTGTTTTTACTTTGTGAAACTGAAAATTATCTCAAATATTAAAAAAAAGTAAACTTATCCTTTAATATTAAGTTTCTATCAGCCTTACATTTAATGTTCTTTAGGTTTCTGCAAGTCTACAAAGACCATAACAGTTTGATAGTTTGTGAAACTGACAATCAAATTTTACATTTTCTGCTTAAAAATTACACCAAATTTTAAAAGTCAAATTTGTTTAAAAGTTCCACATTTTATAGTACAATTTTATATATTTCGGTCCGTATGTTTCTTTATTGTTACATATCAACTAAAAATTATTAAATGAACTAAGAGTTTCAGCTTAAATACTTATATTTATGGTTTTTTATCATTTTGATAATGTTAATATATTAACCTATTAGGTTTTTTAGTGAAATCAATAATTTTTTAACATTTCCTATTGGAGGAGTGAAACAAAAACATCAACTTCAGCTCTTTGAAGATGTCTGGACTCGTCTGGCTGAATAAACGTGAATGAAGGTGAAATATTTCTCCACCTTTTAAACTTGGCCTCCTGCTGTTTCTTCTCCTCCTTTTCTGTGTAAAATGTGACTTAATTTAAGGCTGAAGTTAAAAGGTGAAGCTCTGCAGATCAATATCTGCTTTCCTGCTGCTCAGCAGATAATATTCAGCCGCAGCGGTTCTGCTTTATCGTTTTCCTCACGTTGCCAAACAAATATGGAGAGAATAATGGGATGAAATCCGGCTAAATTAGAATGTAATTCCTCGTCAGATTTGCTCCAGATGATCTGGTTAAAAATGTCTTCAGCTCTGCAGAACTTTAAATTACAGCAAACAGACTCCTTTGTTTCTGCTGAAGTGGGACGTTATTCACCTCCACTACTGACTGGACTGAGGAGGCTTATCAGCTGCAGGCACATGGCCTGCTGCTGCTGCTGCAGCTGCTGCTGCAGAGTTTTAAATCCCGGTTCATCCACTTCCACTCAGACAAACTCTTTAAAATAAAGCAAACAGCAGCAAACTGATCACCAAGCAAAGAAATAACAATCCATCCAGGGAAGGCTGTATATGAAATATAAAATACATTTTAACATGAGTTGTCATTCAGTAATTAAAGACTGAAACCAAAATGATTCAAACTTTTAGAAATTGATCCAATATTAATATCTGTATTGGTTCCAATATTTAAGAACTTTGTGAATCATGTATCAATGACAATGTATGGAATCTAAAAGTACAGATCAATACATAGTTCTCATGTGATGTCACACTTCTGTGAACTTTGTAACTGACGGCCATCTTGGTAGGCAGTTGCTATGACAACAATAAAACTAGCTCTCACCTCGTTCCTATAAACTATATAAGTACATATCTGAGTTCTCTACCACCTCTGTGCCAATATCAGCGATATTTATTAGTGATATTTATCAGTGATATTTACTGTATTACTTACACCGAGCTAGCAGAGTTAGCTTAGCTCATGTAGCTTTTAAGTGCTAGCTAAGACAGTGATGTAACCAACCTGTTCATTGCTACATGTACTCACTCGTCACCAGAACCTGGTTATTCACACGCAGCGTTTATGTTTATTTATTTATTTATGAGGTTTATTTGATAAAGACTCATTAACAGACAAACTGAACAACAGGCCCAGTTTGTCACAAGATCATTTCTTTTCCCTACTTGGGTTTTTTAAACACTATATCTAAGAATTACTGTAAAATCAAATGATAATCATTTAAAATAATACAACATGATGTTGACTACATAATGATATTTATAAAACAATAAAATATAAAAACATTAAGTTTAGATACAGTTCTGTTTTTGACATGTTTTTTCTTGTGTCCTTTAAACATTGATTGTGTTGATTCCCGTGTTGCTCCTCCATGTTGCTCTTCCTGTTCACTAAGTAGTGAATTATATCTAATGTGAGATCAGAGCAGCTTGTTCACATCGTCTGACATGCTAACGACCGATCCCGACAGCAGCCATCTTGTCTTTCATGGGTCTGCTGTGCATTGAGGTTCAGACTTGTGGGAATTTTGTACTCAGTTTAACTCTAATCATTTCTGACGACTTTCTGCTCAGATTGACGGAATAAACTGGATTTTTTTTTGCGTCGTCAGGAATTGGAGATGATTTTCCTGGAAGTCCTGCTTTATAGATCTGGAGAGGAAGATTTCAGTTTACTGGGGATTGTTGAGGTGATCACAGGAAACCAGGGACATGAATGTTTAGGATGTAACTTCAGGAAGATTTTCCAAAGTGTTTTGAATTCAAGAAACGGAAAAGATGAGATTTTTACCTGAAAGTATCAGATCGTCTGTGGAAACGTCTGAACCGCTCACCTGCTGGTGAAGCCACACCTCCAGCTCTGTTGCCGTGGAGAGATAATTAAAGTGTCGCTGTAGCACGGGGAGCGATCTGCTACCCAAACGAGTTTAAACGGCTCCGTGTTGGAGGAGGAGGAGGAGGAGGACAGGTGGAGAGGAGGAGTGATGCTCTGGAAGTGATGGAGGATCAGCAGACGGTTTAAAGTTCACCAGCTGCTCCTGAACGCAGCATCTGTGTCTGTGTACTGGCTCAGTTTGGGTCCATCTGGTCATTATGAAGCAGCTGAACTCCCGTTTTCACCTCTCCAGGTGATATACAGTCTCAGTTCATCAGAGCTGACGTCTCATTCAGTCCGATTCTCTGCTCTGTTCCTCTCAGTCGTTCCAGTTTCATCCAAATGTTCAATTTAACTGATGAACTAATTGTGTGATTTGTGGTGGAAGTCGTCCAGTGTGTGTTTGCCTTCGCTGTGTTTGTACCGATGTTCATAACGAAGGCGATAATCAGATCCATCTCCTGTTTAAACAGCTAGAAAATCCAGGATTTAGTCAGATCCGACTGTCCCTTTGGTCCTGAAAGGATTCAATGAAACTAATTTATCTCTCAGACAAACACAGTTGGTTTCTGCTCAAATCAAAGCTGCAGGCTTTGATTCACAGAATAACCATGGAAACTGACTATTAGAGGGAAACATCAAATTTACTTTGTAGGAAAGTTTATAAAACCCTCATTTAAAGAGCGATTTACCAAGAAATGGTAAAAGGACGTAGTGAATGAACCCGGTGGTTTGATTTAAACATTTAGGTCTCGTCTCATTCAGGTTTATTCACATCAGGAATTACACAGATCCATGGTAAACCAGGAATTAGACTCATTCCTGTCGCTGATCTACAGAAGCCTCTTCTTCTTCTTCATCTTCCTCACGATCTAAAACTGCACGCATCAGCATTTCTTTACACAATAGATAATCAGTTTAAACCTCAGTAAACACTGTAATCCATAAATTAGACAGAGCCGCCTCTGTCTAGATTTAGCCTGATCCCCGGGGTAAAGTATGCAGAGCTCGTTAAAGCTGGACATGTTGATGGAAATCAATTAAAAACCTGAAGAAAGAAAAGGAGAAGTGGCAGAAAATAAAGGATTAAAATATAATTTAAACTTTGGGTGGAATTAGAAAATAAAAGATCAAATAAAACACTTTAAATTAAATGTATAAAACTTTACAAGTCAACAAAACCAACGGATAATAAAAGATTAACTCCTAATCATCAAATTAAACCTTTAATTTCCTGATAAATTAGTTTACATGAATAAAAACTTGTTGATTTTTTTATGTAAAAATCAAAGAAAGTCTTAAAATCCTATTAAAGCTTTTAATTTAAAATCAGAACTTGTTACGTTTTGCTTTAAATGAGCCACTCATCAGATTAATCTCATAACATTTCAATAATATTAACTCAATAGAGGATGACCTCTGACCTCTGCAAGGAGCCAATGAGCAAAAATGAATTAAAAATCAGCCAATCATGAAGAATTATTCCCTCCTAATGTTGGAAATTTACCCAAATTATCTCATATTTAGCTGTTCTAGGATGTTTTGGATGCTTCTGGGTTTACTTTGACTAAACCATTTCAAACTGAAGTGGGCAGGAGAGATTGTAGAGATTTAAAAGTGATAGATAAAAGTTACACGTCATACTTTAAACATGTTGTTAGAGTTTATCTTTGGGACAGTTTGGATGGTTGGTTGGTTTGGTTGAGGATGGCGGCGCCGGTCTCTCCATCGCTCACAGTAGAAACCTTCAAACGTCTCGACCTGTTCGGTTCTCCGTCGTGTTTCCAGGAGAAGCAGCGATTCCTGACCGATGTCCTCCACGAGGTGATGCTGCTGGACGGACTCAGCTCCTCCCATCCCATCTCTCAGGAAGTGGAGCAGGCGACGGACATCGACCGCGTCTTCGACTGGATCGCCTACAAGAAGGTAGACCAGCCGTTCCAACTTCTCTGCAGAACTTCATCTGTTTTCTCAAACCCAACATCAAAATCCTTTAGCTTCGCATCAGATCAGTGAGTTTCCCTCAAAACCAAGAAGTTCTGGTTGAGTGAAACCGTTTGGGTCGAGTACATCAGAGACTCAAACCAACCTTTACATCTGGAAGCTGGTTGGATTGAAACTGGCCACAATAAAACCAGAAGCAAGTTTTTTATTTAGTTATTCACAGATTCTTGATGTGTCAAACACATTAAAATCAAAACAAAATGAAGCTCTTGGTGGGAGATTAGTGAGAAAACAGGCTGCATGTTTCCACAGAGGATTCGTTCATCAGACCTGTTTAATCCAACTCCAGTCCGTTTGTCTAGAAAGTTCAGTTCGGTTGTTGAGGTGTGAATGCTAAGCTAACTCTAGTTCACCTACATATTTGATGATGTGATTAGTGAGTATTGACTCTCCCTGCTGTTCCTGTGCGCTGCCTGCAGGGGGCGGCGCTGATCCGGATGCTGGCCAACGTGATGGGGCAGCCGCTGTTCCAGAAGGGTCTCAACGTAAGTCTGAATCTCTTTCTGCAGGTTTTAACGTTTGACAGCCGGTTGGCGGCTTTGAAGTGTTCTTAAGAGATTTGTCACCGAGTCAAGTTGAAGGTTTCAGACAGACGATCTGAGCAATAAGCCATATTTTAGAAACACTCTCACCGTTAACAGCTTATGGTAATTGTAGGGTTCAGCTGCGGAGGCAGTTTGTGTAAAAGCACTTTGGTTTGAGTTAAAGCATTTTAGATGTTTCTCCTTTTTGAAAGAAGCTTAAGCAGATTGAAGGACATCGTGTGTTTTAGTCTTAAGATGAGGCTTCACTGAGTTGGTCCAGACTTCCAACCACAGGGCTAGAAAACATTTCCATCAGTCTGAGGAAAATGATTTTACTTCCACTTATTCACAGAAATTTGAGGAATTACCTTCTGAATTAAAATGCATCCTTTTTATGACTCAATAAAGCCTGCTCTGCTCTGATACCCTGTGGTTAAATAATTTATTGAGATTTTTGCAAATTAAAAATGAGTCAGGTAAAATAAACTGCAGACGTTTGGAAACAATCAGTTATGTTTCTGAATGAGTTTCACACAGACTGTGTTCAGGTAAGAGCAGCACTGCTTCAACGTTTCTACTCAAGCAAAAGTAAAAAAATCCACCTGTTTGCTTTAGCTGCTCCACTTTGAATCTGTCTGGTTGTTTGGTTAGAAAGATGCTAGAGTAGGGGATAATAATCATTACACCTGGTTTGAACTTCCTGCTTCTGTCTCTGCTCTGCATCCATGAAAACTCATTTATTAAAGACCAAAGCAAAGACTCTATATTTTGATGAATCATATTTCCTTCCAAAGAACAATGCAAACACTTCTTTCTTTCTTTGTTTTTGTCTTTCTGCATAAAAAAAAAGGAATAATTCAAATATGTTCAAAAAAACATGAAAGGCTCTGAAAATAAGCTGCTGATTCTGCAGCAGTCACACATTAATAAGTAAATCCTCAGTAAAAAGATCATATTCCTGGGATGATGTTTTTATTTTCTTTACTGAGTTCAAAGACAGAATCAGCCGCTGGCTGAAAAATGGATCAAAGACGAAGCTGGGAGGAGTTTAGTGACAGAAATAACTTTTACAGAAGTTTGATTTTCCAACAGATAAATATCCAAAGAAAGCTCAGCCACAGAACCATCATTGGAGACCCGTGAGTCTCATTTGTGCATCAGCTCACTTCATTACGGACAAACTTCGGCCAATAAATGGAGGCCAGCAGGTACGCTTAAGTTTATTTTACAGCCAGAAATTGTTTTTTTAACCCATAAAGCTGGACTCAGATCACAGAGAAGTTCTGTAGAATATTATTTAATGCACCTTGAAGGCTGTTGCTTATTTTTATTTGCTCTAAATAAACAAGAAAATGCTTTGTTCATCTTCACACAGAATAAATGCTGCGGCAGAAATTTAGGTGACCCAGAACTTTCAGGAAACCAGGTTAGATATAAACGCTGCTGATTCCCAGGCATGAAGCTTCTGCGTCTATAAAAGGTGATGCAAATGCAATAAGACAATAAAAACAAACAACGAGGCTTTTTACAGCGTGGTTTAGTTTGTGGAGGCGACACAGAGAACCAGAAACAACCTTTAAATTTAGGTCATAGAATGAATTAAAGCCAGTGATTTCATTAATTAAGACGAAAAGATAGAAAAATCTAACTAATTTAACATTGAGTTTGATCCACTCTGCTTTACTGGATTGTTTCACTTATACTTGAGAAATGGAGGCTCAAGTATAAGTGGTAATGAATGGTAATTTTTCCATTACTTGAAAAATGGAAAAATTAAATAAAAAATTAAATAAATGTATTTAATTAAATAAACTGTGTTGCGCTAACGTTTTAGTAGTAAAATGTACTACCCTTTCTGACATATATTCCTTTCTTCGATTATTTCCTAACCTTTACATATGATATGCATTCAGAGCTTTAATTGGCAGCATCGATATTGTGAGAGCCGTCCATCAGAAGCAGGTGATGTCGGGATGCTGAGCCTGAATCAACCTGTCGATACTCGGAGGAGACGTCTGAAGACGGGAGGAAAGCTGAAGTGTTTGCCGTGTTGACAGAAATCCTTCCAAAGGAAAACAAGACCTCATTAACAGACTGAAGCTGTAACTGCTCCACCATGAATCTGACACCTTTATTCTCACATTCACTGCAGACAGATTCTCCTAATGAGATTCCTGCAGCCCATATTTATCACCGGCTGCTTGTTTGCCTTTAAATCTGTTTGTGTTGGACCGGCGCTGCGTTCTGTACATCTGTTCCTGTCAGTAAAGGTGTTGGAGTCAAACTCACTTACCCACAGTGAGCTGTTACCAGCTCATCCGGGTTCTGGTCCGCTTATCGAACCCCGAGCAGCTCACAGTCACGGTCCCGGTTCTGGTTCTGCCGTATCTCCTGCCACTTCCTGCCTGTCTGTCTGTGGGATCATGAACTCATCCAAACCTCTCACTCTGCTAAGCTTTCACAATCCTCTGCCTTGAAAACAAGTGAGAAACACAAACCTCCCGGCTGCGAGTCGCTCTCGGTCTCCCGCTTGTTCATCAGCCAAAAGCTCTTAAAACTCCTCAGCACCAGCAGGCGCGCCCGGTCACCCAGATTAAAAATTAAACTCTTCTGTTCTGACATGTTTTCTATCTAAAAGCTTTTCACTGTACGCCAGAAACGTAGGAATCCACTCACAGATACCTGTTACCATTTACACTTTCTTTCAAGTAACACAACCGCAGGAGAGCTGCGTGTATTTCCACTCCGTTCATCATCTGATAATCGGAGATCGAGTAACGAAGGTCACGGATCCATCTGATGATAATTTATTAAAATCAAACCTTATTGTCAGGATTGGGAGAAAGTTTTTCAAAACTGTATTTGTGTTTGTGGGGCTGCACAGCGATACAGTTACTGTACTGTTATTATAACAGTAACACAAAATATTGTGATAAAAATTGAAGTTCATATTGTCAGTATTTGTATTAATTAGCTAAAATTAGAGCTCATTGTTTTCCCAGACGGTATAGAGGATTTTAGTAAACAAAATATTATATTCTATAATATGTGTCCCAGTGGAAGCCATGTTGACTTTCATCATAAAAAATATTCAATCTTAAGTTTCAGGGTTTCGGATTTTCTTTACTTATTATTTATAAATAAGTAGTTGCCCAAAGTGTTTTTTTATTTTTTTCCCCTTTGGTTCGAATATTTTTTTTGTCGGAATAAAAGGAAACGTGTTTAATTATTGGAACCCATCCTTTATGTTGCAGCCTTATTAAAGTTGTTTTTTGACAACATTTTGTCCCACCAGTTTGTTGACAGCGCTATTTGACTGAAGAAGTTTCACTCTCCTGAAACTTCTTCAGGAGAGTGCATCCTGCTCTTCTGAGGATCTTTGATGTGGGAGGAGTTTGCTAGGCTTTTGCTTTTTTTTAATATTTATGTTTTTAAATATTTTTACTAAAAAGGATTAAATGAGTGACAGAAAATAATCAGTGATATTTTATTTAAACTCCTTTATTGCTAGCTTGCTAGTAGTTTAGCTCTCTCATGGTTGCTAGGCGACAACATTCGCCAATGTAAAATCGGGAATAGACACTCTGCTGCCCCCAACAGGACAGTTGTGGAAAAACCTGTCACTCTTTGCATGTGGATTTCCTCTAAATTTTCCTTCCTCTGGCCAGTAGAGGGCGCTGTAGCGTGTTCTGCTCAGCAGCTCATGACTGAAGAAGTAGCAGATTTCATTCACTACCTGCTTTGTTCGCAGTTCATTTTGATGCAGTAGAAATGAGACGCTCCTTGTTTTGTTTGTGTTGTACAAATTCAAGTAACGAGTGGGAGATTATTAAAACTGGCAGCTCTTTGTTTCTCAATGGAAGAGCCTGCAGACGGTGAACAAAGCAGATTCCCTCGAACAGTGAAGTCATAATAAATGAGCTCTGCTGCTTGTGACTTTAACTCCCTCACAGCTTCACAGCAGAGACTTGTTTAGGAGGCGTCAGCTGCATGAAGATGTCCTGGAAAACAGCAGCAGCGGTGACAGCCGAGCAAGAGCCAACTTTGATCATCTGGAGAAAAAAACACTGATGAGGAAGAAGTAAATTAGGAAGCTTCCCAGGACTCTGCTGCCTGGAATAAGAAAATTAATCTGCTGTGGTATTTTTGCTCTAGTTCATTGGGACTCATCAATTAAACTTAAAAGTTTTGGATTAGCCAAAGGAAAAAAATCAGCTGTTTAATCTGGTTCAGCTGCTGTTATGTTTAGGAGAAATATGCATGAATGTAAAATTAAAAATGTACATTTACAGCTCCTACTGGTCTCTGCAGAAAGATGTTAATATTTGAATCAGCTTCAGCACTAATCAGATCTTTATTTATATTTATTTATTTACATCAGCTTTTTGTGATGTGAACAACAGAAAATGAGAAAATTTAAACATAATTCTCTGTTTTATCAGGATAGACATAAATAAAAATAATTAGTTGTAGACTAGTGTATTAAGGTGAGACACATTCATTTATAGGCCTAAATTAGCTCTTTTTCCAAATATTTCCTGTAAAATTTATAAATAAACTTTTAATATGACATTTTCAGAGGTTGAAAATATAAAAGATGTTACCTGGTAGAACAGATCATTCAAAAGTTAAACAGATTTTCCTTTAAGCACTTTTTTTCCTAATGTGTAAATAAGATATTAGAATAAAGGATCATTGAAAAAATGGGATAAAATAAAAAAATATGGTAATTTACATCTAAAAGTGCTAAATATAAAAAATAAGGATAAGGATAATTACTTCTAAAGAATAAAAGATTAACAGTTAAATGTGATAAATTAAGCTGAAGGACAAACTGTCCAGGTCTGTTTTCAACATTCACTGATGCAGTTTATCAAACACATTAGAGGATCTGTGGTTACAGTCAACACAGGATCTGTAGACTGTAACAACAGAGGGTTGTTATAGTCAACACTTAAACCTGATCATCAGAGAGTTGAATTTTGACCAGAACTTGTCTTAAACAAGTGAAATTATACTTAGGTTTGCTTTTCAAGGACTCAAGAGTTGAGTTGGACTTGTCCCGTAAACCTTTAAGGAATTGTCTCTCAAGGCCTTAGATCTGTCTTGAACTTGCTTCAAACACAAGACGTGTTGGACTTGTCCTTCAATGACCTTGACCTTTACTTGCTCTTTGCCCTCAAAGACTCAAGAGTTGAGTTGGACTTGCCCCGTAAAGAATTAGGAGATGGCATGGATCTTTAGATTGGTCTAGAACTTGACTCAAAGCTGTAAAACTGACCTTGGACTGAAAGACTTGAGTCTTTACTAGAACTTAGATCTCCAATACTTGAGAGTTGACTTGGTCTGCCCCCTCACAGAATCTAGATCTGTCTTGGAGTTGCTCCTCAAAGACGTAAATTCACATATTTTCCATGTCATATTATTACCATCCTCTACATATCCTTCGCTACACAAAACTCCCACCAGACACTTCATTTTTTGCATACCTAAATCCACCCATTGAACTCTAAGATAATTATTTGTACTTATGCAAGGAATTTACAGGCAAATAATTTACAGACAAATAATAACCAGACAAGCTACCTTTCCCAATATCACTCATCAAAAGGACATTGTAAATCAAAATCGAACAAAAAATCTTTGACAACACAATGAATGAAATTGATTAGAAAAGAAAAGCAGTTAATACAATATCCAAACGTGGCTGATTTGAAGCATGGTCATTACAGAATCAAATTATCCATGTAGATGCATAATAATGACATTTGCATCCCCCAGTTATCACAGCCTCACTCGTTACCAGTCCATAAGGTTGTCCAGGAACCACGACCCCAAGACATAAAATAACAGAAAATAAACACGTCAACAAAAATAAACTTCCAAATCAACTTCAGCAATAAAAATCATAACCTTAAGAACATTTCATGACGGTTTTAATAAGTATGAGGAATTATCAGAATCTTCCAACTCAAAGGATATTCTTGTTTTAGCTCATTCAGCCAGTATTCAGGTTCAGCCATTCACAAATCTGCTCTTCCTGCTTCCAGCTCCTGAAACAGTTCTGACGGGAATATTCATCAAAATAGGATGGAGTTTTGTTTAGGGTTATATAAATTTGACCATGACTACACCCCTATGCTAAAGGAATTTAACAAATTAACTGTCCAACTCAAATATCATCTAATGTTTAGTTTTAGAGTGACACAATTGCTAAATATTGATAGTTCTCTGATTAGTTTTACAAGTGTCCTTGTTTTCTTTAAGTACAGCTTTATAACATAACTTTCATAAACATCTCCACCTGAATTTCACCTTCAAATTAATATCATACTATTCATCTGGACCATCATAACATGTCTACTTGTCTCTTAACATGACCCTTTTATTTCATTCCCTACAATACTTCCAGATCGCAACATTTCAAGTGACTGGAGACTGAGTGATTTATCAAACATACCAATAAGCTGTAATATAAATCACTTCCTCTTATTTCTCATTGAGCCAGGCGCCATCAACTCACTGATCTGTGAAGGTTATCAAATAGTGACGGTTAAAATATCAGATTTCCCCCAAAATCTGTTATTTGTTGTAATGTATAATTATAGTAATGAGGCTTAAATCTTGCACCCTATACTGTATTTCAGTTATTGAGGATTTGGATTGTAAAGGTTAATGCTTAATGTTCAGGATGTTGCTCTTTTTCTGCTTAAGTAAACCTGCAACCAAGAGAAGCTTTTATGTTTTTACAACTAAGATCAGTGTTGAAATATAAATATGTTCAGTCGAACCTGTTTTGTTTTTAGTGTATCTAATTATATTGCTCTTGTTCTTTTTTTATTTTGCTGTAAATGATTCTGTTGAGGCAATTGGTTTACATACTTTTTAAGTAAGAAAAAATAAAATTTTCCAGTAGAATTAGGTTATACTCGATTATGTCTTTACCGTTTACTCTGAATTTTCAAGCTAGTCGACTCGTGTCATACTAATATTTAAACTTTTAAGAATATTAAAGTCCACTTGTGCACCTATATTGTAAGCACTAATCAATACAAAATGCAGATATCACTAACTTTCCACCCGTTATTATAACCTTTTGTTTTATTGATTTCCTTCTTCATTGTCAGTTTGTTCAACCCATGCAGACACAGTTAAGTCTTAACCTGTTTCTCTTCATTAAATAAATCCACATTCCTTCAGACATATAGATAAAATGTCTGAATCATCATTGAAGCACTAAGTCTAACCCAGTTACATTATTGCAGCTATTAGACAGCAGTTAGAAATGGTCATGTAACTCATGCTTTCAAATTCAGGCTGAAATATCTGATCAATAACCGTATTAGATATTTCAGATTTTGATTTCAGGCTAAACAAGGATTTTGTTGTGAAGTTTTACTTTTACCTGTCGTGGATTCATTTCCTATTAAATTGTATACAATTTTTATGTAGAGCTTATTGATTTAAACTGGAAATAGGTATATAATCTGAAATTATATAAAAGTATTGCAGTTTGTTTCAGATTTGACTCTTTTACATGTTCTCTGTTACTATCAGTTGTCATGGCAGTTTATGCCATAATGGAAACTTCAGCTCCAGTTTCACTCCTTATAATGTTAACCAAGTCTATTGAGGAAGTTTGTTGAATTAGTTCCTCTTTTAAAATGTTTCGCCTTCCCAGTTTAAAAGGTGTTAACCCTTCTTGGACACTGTAAATGATTCCACCAGGTTAATCTTAGGTACTTCTCAAACCCATCTGTCAAACATTTCTTACTGTAGCTACTTCCTTACTCATAATGATAATTTATCTATTTTCATTTGCTTGTATTTCTTCTTTCACTTAAGGTAATGTATTTTCTAGGTACTACTTGGTTCAGCAGAATTAGCTTGAACTAATTCTACTGAATGGATATAGATCATTCCATATCAAATTTATAGAATGATATTAGTTTCATTTTAGTAATTCAAATGGAAATGTAATTTTCTGGTTCTATTTAGAAAGATCAGTTTATATCTCTTAATTTATTTATTTCTCTAAAAAATCCTTCTTCTGAACAAAAGACAGTTTCCTTATATGTAGTGGTTAGATGTAAGTATAATATTAACTGTACACTGTATTTCAGGAATGACCCCAAATGTTCGTGTGGCCTAAAGAGTATAATTTCAGCAGAAAGTCCTTATTTGAGCTTTAACAACCAAATATCAGGAGATATCTGTTCTGGTTACCTGCAATCAAGGGCGTAGGTTTGGTCTAAGTTTTGGTGGGGACCTTGACATATGGCAAAAATTGGTCGGGACTTTTTCATATCCCGTGAATATGAAAAAGTCCCTCCCACCCGCAGCACCGTTCCGACACGGTCTCGGAGGCTCATAATAAATGTCAAACTAAGAGGCTTCCGTTCCGCGCACCGCCTGCTGCTAATCAAAGATCATAGAGCCACGTTCTTTGAGTCAATACGGCAAAAATTGGTCGGGACATGTCCCTACTGTCCCTACCCAAACCTACGCCCATGCCTGCAATACTGATTACTTAAATCAAGAGTTAACTTTAGCCATCAGAAATTGCCCCTCAATCACCCTGGATTTGTCTTGAACTTGTCTAAAAGATTTTGACGGATCCATGAAAGTCTTGGAGAATTATTTTTGACTTGGTCCTTACGTAATCGAGAGGCCTTCCTCTCAAAGACTTGTGAACATCTGAAATCTCTGAGGAAGTGGTTCTGGTCTTGGTGAGAGTCCAGTAAGGACGTAGTAACAGTAGTTAAATGTGAAACATCAGACTCAAAGTGTTTGTGGTCTTGGAGATCTTGCCATCATACGTCTCCATGTCTTTCTTTCTCTTTGTTTCAGGATTATCTCCTGAGTCACATGTACAGCAACGCAGCCAGAGACGACCTTTGGAGTAAACTAACTCAGGTACGTCAGTCTGTCTGGCTTTAAGTCGTCCATTTTTCTGTTCTTCATTTGGACTTGAGGCTTTAGTCCACATTAGCAGGAGTGGAGAGCAGACTGACTCACTGATAATTATTGAGTAATTCTAATGAAGGCTGGGGAGATGATCGTTAAGACTGACTCCATGAGATGGAGAAAGTTTGTTGCCTTGGTAACCAGAGTGAGTTGTTTTCTCAACAAGAAGTTTTTAATGTGATAACCATCGATTTGTTTTTTCATATACTGAAAATCTTTGATTAACAAGCAGCCAATTAAACATCTAATTTACCTGAAGGTCACTCATCTTCCTCTAATCAGGCCTCTGGACCTTTTGGTTTCTGTCTAAAGGCCATGCGCTCAGAAGGGCGGGACATCGACATCGGAGAGATGATGGACAGATGGACTCTACAAATGGGCTACCCTGTCGTCACCATCAGCAAGAACCAATCAGAGCAGCTGCCAACCCATTACATCACCGTCACCCAGGAGCACTTCCTGTACGGAGAGGAAGTCAGAAACAACCTCAGGTAGCAACAAAGTCCAACAGAAATGGTTCATTAGACCTTTTTCTTGTGTATTTTTAATCATAAGACGGTGAGTTTTGGACATGGAAATGTATTTTCTTGCCTTGTAACAAAATGTGAAACAGGGTTTTGCTCCATCAAATCCCAATGATTTCAAGGTTTCTACAATTTTCTAAAAATGAAAACCATCATAATTTAAATTCTCAATCCCTGCAAATTAGAAAAAGATAAGTACGTTTTCTTATAACCAATATTAATATAAGTATTTTACTTTGAATCTGATCCAATTACTCAAAATGTTCAGATTTCATTCTTTAAGACTTTCATGCTTTGAAATAAAGAATAATCTCAACTATTTCTATGAATCTTCTGTCTGGAAACTTACTTCCTCTTTTTCCAGGAAACCTGCTCTTCCTG
>CAEFZY010053013.1:0-43453 GCA_903066815.1 Brachyrhaphis roseni | reverse complement strand
GTTTTTTGTGGGTTTTTTTGTTTTTTTGTTTGTTTGTTGTTTTTGGTGGGGTGGGGTGTGGGGGGTGGGGGGGGGGGGGGGGGGGGGGGGGGGGGGGGGGGGGGTAATTGTCATGTGTGCATCTTTGTTGTCTTGTGAAGAGCAGGCTTCCTGTACAAGGAATACCCGAGAATATGCTTTTAATTACTACGGGGCAGCTTCAAAGAGGTTTTTAACAATTAAGTTACATAAATGTAAAAAAAAAAAGTATTCTAAAAATTAATTTGAAACATCATTATACTTTGTAAGTATATGCTTTCAAGAAAAAAAAAAGGTATGTTTCTGGAAAAACTGTAATAAAAAGGCATTCAGCTGATTCTCAGCCCTCACAGTCATGCAAAATCCCCACGCCGCTCTCGACATCGCGTCTGCACGCCACACCGGCGTGTAAATAGTGCAGACCAGTAGCATTTGGCAGCTTCGCCATCCTCTGTGATCTGATTGGCCCACACCCGCACGCTGTGGGCATGGTTTTGTTTGAGGCAGCAGGCTGTATGTAGTTGTGAGAAATGAGGGGCAGTGACAGAATGGTCTCGCGCTGCTGGGAACGTCATGAGCGTCAAAATCCAAAAGGAGGCGACCGCAACAGAGGAGGGGAGCCCAGCTGTTTGACAAGCTTTGGGGTTTGGACTGGACATGTCGATGCTCTTAACGAGCAGCGCTGAGTTACAATGTTTGCGTCGTGGCTCTGTTCTCACTCAGAGAGTGAGTAGATTTATGTAGCTTCTTAAAATGAACCGGACAGGTGCGCTGGAAAGTTAATTAATTAAAAAAAAAAAAAAAAAAAAGAAGCCGCGTTTTGTTGTGGCGTCACATTAAAACCACAACTTGACACAATGGAGCAACAGCAGCATTTCTCGGGGTCTGGAAGCGGTAGAAGTCTGTCTTCTTCTTCGTCCTCCAGCTCCAGCGTCGTGTCCGAGGGAGAAGAGACGACGGCTGGTGTGGAGATGAAAGTTTATGGCGGTAATGTTGATAACGCACAAGACCCGGACCGTGAAAGCAGCAACGCAGCTGAAGACGGTGGGAACGCAGACCGTGACAAGGAGACACCGGAGAATGATGATGAAGAAGAGGAGCAGGACGAGGAAGACGACATGGTAAACACACACAAGCTACAAGAACACATTTGTGGTACCCAAAACGGTGACATCATCTGGGTTTTTTTTTTGTTTTCATATTTGACAATTTTAGTCTTTTAAATACAGGAAATGTTTTTTTCTTGGAAATGTTATAAGAGCCAGTCAACACAAGGCATAAGCAAACCATGCAGCTGCTCAGCTGGTCCTCCACACCAGCTGAGGGTGCTGTTTATTTCCCCTGGTGCTGATTGGCTCCAAGAGTGGAAATAAAACATACTGTAGATATTAGCTTCTTCTACAGTGTGTATTCATGCATATTAAGGCATAATTGGTGTTAGAACTATTAAAATAGGGCGTTATTAGAGTTTTTAGAGGGGGTCTGAAGTATTTGTGGATTTTAGCTATTTGTGAGTGGTTGTAGTCTGTAACCCTCATGAGTATCGGTGGTTTGTTGTATTGCAAACAGAAAACAGGAAACATTTGCACCTGCAGACTTGCTGATGTAAACATACTTTTTCTCTGAAAGCAAAATACTTTCCACCTTTTTTAAACATGTTATTCCTAATGCTATCAATGACGAAGCACCGCAAATTCATCTCCACCCTTATCTTATTTATGCTTTTTCTATTGCAAGGTGTAATATTTGTAATCTTGGATTCCTAATGCTCAAACGTGAGTGATATGCCAGTGATATTAGCCAAGCTTTGGTGCACGATTGTAGAGGCAACAGATGCCGAACACAGCCTAACTTTTGTGTGTGTGTGTGTGTGTGTGTGGGTTCACTTCTGTTGGTTTTAGAAAGTCCAAATATTTGAGCACATATTAATTATAAACCTCTGTGCATTTAGGTTAGTCTTCCAACCCCTTTTATACACACAGAAGTAAAGTGGAGAATATCAGAGCTCGCAGAAGTCGTTAGTTTTCGCCCTGTTGTCAAAATATTTGTAAGTGTGCACCTTGCCTCCGCTGAGCTCATACTTATCAAATTACTCTTGAAGTCCTGAAGCCGGTGAAGAACTTTAAGCTCCGATTTCAATTCGTCAAGTCTGCTCTTTTGCCTTCCTCTGTTCTGTTACTGTTAACAACGCAGTTCAAAATTGTGACATGAAAGGAAAGTAGAATGGGTTTTGAAATCAAAGTCTGAGCTGTGTAGCTTCTGCCCGTTTCACCCTGATGCCCCTAAATGAAATGCAGTTGAAAAGACAAAATCTTACTAAGTATTTTTGATCTAGTTTCCAGTGCATAATGTCTTAGTATAAGACAAAATTAGATTACAAGTACCTTTTTAGCAAGATATAGGAACTTATATTAAATCAATAATTGACTTAAAACAAGATGGGGAAAAATATTTGATCCTCTGGCAGATTATTTGATGTTAAACAAGACATTTCTCCCATGTTGTAAGTTAAATAAGTACTTTTTCATCAATGGTAAGAAATTGAGTCAAAACAAGCTCCCATATCAAGGAGAAAAGTTGCTTTTAAGTTAGTTTTGTCTTATTTCAAGTGGTCTAAGATATTTACACTAGAAACTAGACCAAAGTTTCTTGGCAAGATTGTGTTTTTGCACTTAGTGTAATTTAATCTCAATATAAGTCCAGCTGTTCTGTGAAGGCCTCAGAGGTTTGATGAACATGAGAGGGAAAATAACACGGTGACGACCAATCGATGCAGCGGACAGGTCAGGCTATAAAGTTGTGCCAGTAAAGCCGGTTTATGAGCACTGTTTAATCATTCAAAAAGACCAGGTGTACAGCTCAGGTGAGAAAATCTCCATAACAATTAGTCATGCTCTTGACAAATCGTATGGAGGAGTGGCTAAAAGAAAAACAAAAAGATGGCTTAAAAAAATCCAGGTTAGAGTTTTGCCTGAAGCCATTTAGACACGGCAAACACGTGAAAGAAGATGAGACTGATTCAAAGCAGGGGTGGAAATTAAACAGTTTTTCCACCAGCCACTGTGGCTGGTGGAAAAACTTTTTTACCAGCCAATCAGACATTTCACCAGCCACTGTTTTTTTTTTTTTTCTTTCGATTAGAAACCCCACAAATACAGGCAAATGATAGAAAATGTATGATTTATTCTTAATTCTATGAAAACAAATTTACTGACAATAAGTTTACCATATGGATGTACATATACAGAATAATTTAACATCAAGCATGGACACATTTTACTGAATGGGCTCATGCGCTTTTTAGCTTTTGTCGTAGTTTTTCTGACCCGCCCCATCTCGTATCCGCTCATTTTCTCGGACTGCGGTTAGCTGAAATGGCTCTAATTATAACCTTAGAGGAGAGGGGCGGGCCAAGGAGGACCGAGGGATTTCATTGGATAAGCCTTATGTCTGTCAATAAAATCAACCAATGGGCTGTTGCAGTCGATAAAAATTAGATTTAATGTAATTTTTGTGTTTCAAATCGTGAACCCGCCACAGTGGCTGTGCGTTGCTCCAATTTACAAGCCACTTCATACTTTTACCTGCATTTAGCCAGTGGCAGGTGCTAATTTCCACCCCTGATTCAAAGCCTTTTGCCTCGTATACAAAACACTCATTTGAGAGTCTGGGCAAGATTTGAGAATTGACGTTTACAGGAACCATCCATCCTTTGCTACTGAGATGTGTTGTAAATAAAAATTGTTCTGAATTTCTGCATTTAGATGAGAAAATCTGGTGATGTGCCAAAAAAGTATTGCTTGTCGCTACAGCTGGACGTGTTTCCGTAAAGTACTTCCGTAGAGAGATTCATTACAAATGCACACTGCGCTTACCATATTTTTTTGCGCAGAAAGCAAAATGTTACTTTTCTTCTACTTTATATTGGTTTTTCACATCAAATCCTAATGAAACACATTGAAATTTTGTGGTTTAAATGTGAAGCACGTTCAGGACACAAACACCCCTGCCAGCGTCTGGAGCACTAAATGTGTACCAAATGCTCGCTCGCTCATTCAAAGAATGTTAGATTATCTGAGAATAACGTGGTTAGTTAAAAAAAAACAAGACATTATGTAACGGGAAAAGCCACTGTTCAGAAAAAGGTATGCTAAGAAGTATAGATTATTTGAAGCAATGCGAGAAGAAAACTAAAAAGCTAAAAGCTGCTTTCTTGTGTCTTTTGATAAAAGAAGTATCAAAAATATAAAGCATAAAATAAAAATAATCATTGAGGAAATAAACGACAGCATGTAGCACTTTTAGCAATTATTGTCCCCATTGATAGAGATGTGGAATTAGATGAATTGTTTTATAGGAGTATCGTAATATCGTACCAAAATGTAGAATTCTCAACCTTTGATTTGAAGACATTTTTTAATTTGGTTATTTAACATGGATCGTGAAAACAATAATTTTTTGATAAATAACAAAGACTCTGATTTCGGGTTGACGTCTCAAAAATGTTTTCAAAACTAAATGCATGCTTTTTTTAAAAAAAGATTATGCAAGATCAAGGAACTCTTGTTTCATAATCATTGACTTCCTGTTTTGTGCGATTTAAATATAGCATTACACAGGGCTCTTTTGATTAGTTATACATCAAAATGTGAAAGATAAGAGAAGGGAAGGGTTTCAGTCACTAGTGCAGAACCTGAGAATCGGTGGTATTATTTTGGTTGTGTTTTTCTTTTTTAACCTTTTTTTTTATTGGAACTGGACCAGTAAATAATGTAGTGATATCCATACATTTTTTTTGTAGAGGCAGAGTTTTGCCTCTATAAAAGGCAAAACCTTTTATAGAGGACATAACAGTTGTGGCCTCACATTTGATGGCAATTTTTATTTGACCTACATAAAACAAACATAATTGATTCATTCATACAAAATCTAACCAATATTAACATCTACATTGATAATAATTAGAATTTTTGGAGACACAAAGTGGTTCTAGTCTAATTTATATTTTAAAGAAAAAAGTACAGTTGTAGTAGTGCTTACACAGGAAACATAAGGAGAATATGAGGAAGCTCAAATGTGAGCCTCAGCTTTTTAGCTCTCCTCCCCTGGATGTTTCTGCAGACTGGTTCGACTGGCTCTAGTTTGCTCCGCACGCTCTGATTCCGGGGTGTCTTTTGAAATGTCAAGCATTAGTCTGTTCTTAAAATCATAGCTGAAGATGACGTGACTTTGTAGTGTGGGTGTGGAGCACCTTTCCCCCGGCCCCCACCTCTTCCTTGGTGTAGAAAGCGTGGATGGGAAGTACAAAATGTTGTGCAATTACTTTCGCCACACAGTTTTTGGTCATTTCGGTTGGATTGTCTGAAGACTCTGCAGGATTAAACAAAACGCTGTATTAAGTGTTTAAACTCAAAATGGAAAGGAATTAGCCTCTGTTTTTAGGCCTAGTGAGGTAGTATGTGTATGCATAATCGACTTAGCAACACAATCTTAACACTTGTTGGGTGACAGCCCTAAGTTGGTGTCATGTTTGCGAAGCGTGTGTTGCCTTACTAATTTGATCCGACTGAACGACTGGTCATTATCCTAACTGGGCTGAGATATGAAAGGTAAAGAGAAAAGACGGAGTCTGATCTCATTACATTTTCCGTCAATGCGTACTAATTGGTGGAATTAAAATGTGAAATGCATGAAACCAAATGTTTTCTCCACCTTCATTATGAGACCCGTGTAGCTGGAGCAGAATTCCCTGAGTGCAGAGACAGATTTTACTTCACTCTCTCTCTCAGCCCTTTCTGTTCAGCAAGTAGAGTTAAAAACATACAAGAATCTGTCCCAACACTGAACCATACCCCTGTGAACTCTGTCCTTTTTGCTTTCTGCCTTTGGAGCTCCAGCTTCATCTAAAGCCAGTGACCTCACTTGAGCTGAGCTCTGAAGATGAGATGTAATTAGATCTGTTAAACTGAAGTAAGTAGCCACGCTGCGGGCTAGAACGCTGCCAGGCAGGCTGGTATTACCTCGTTAATCAGGGAATCCTGACCTCTGACTTTCTGAGAGCAGATGACATCACTTCTTCTTTCCAAACGGCTCGCCAGCGACTCCTTCTCCAAACTTAGAAGTGTGCAGCTCTGGCGGTTCACAGTTTTCCTCCTGCTGTGTTTGATGCCTATATTTACAGGTCTGTGTGATTGCAGCTTTGGAGTTGGGTGTATAAATCTGTCTGGAGTTGCGGGCGGCGAGTAAAAAAACATCTATAGATAAACTTTGGTTTAGTTCTTTTTCAGACAAAGACGATGCAAGTTTAATTAAATGTTGCGTTTCAGTCAGAAAGCTGCCACAGAGTTGTAGTCTATATATTTGAAAATAGGACTGTGGAAAAATAATAATTTCTCTAAAAAAATTATTATTTTTAGATAAAACTACAAACTCTTACAAATTATTTATTCATTTATTTGCAGTGTAAAACCAGCATGTTATATGTTGTATCTGTCAGTATCAAAGGGAACGAGGACACTGATACCAAATTTACCAAGTATTTGTTCAAAACTTTAGTTTATTTAAAAATTAAAATCTGTTGTATCTAAAACTAGAAAAGTTGTTTTTGGCAGCAGTTGCATTGTGTTTATATAAAAGCCTTTAGTCATGTTTTATTTTATTTTATTTTTGCTGTGATATTTGTGCATAAGACTATCATGCTTAGACCTAAAAAGAAAATCTTTTATAATTTAAACTTCTGTTGCTGGAAATGGACAAAGGAACATTTCAAAACCATAGTGAAGATAAAATACAGTTAAAAATTGGAAAGCAAACGATCATAACTAACATGGAAATAGCTCCCGCCCCCCTCTCTTTTGAATAGTGTAATTCATCAGATTCTGTTTATTTTGATGCCAGAATTAGGTTTAGGGCTGTTTTTTAAAATACATTTATTGCCAAAGCTGTACAGGAAATCTCTAACAGTGAGCTGTCACCTTGTGTGCTTTCTATTTATAAAGCTCTAATTTGAAATGCTCCATCCCGTTTCACTTCCTGGTCAAACCAGTCCAATAACCTTTTATTGACTTTTCTGTAATTACACTTGGAGTTCTCATATGATCTATTCTTTTTAACATGTTTACAGCATTCCTTGAGGATTTGAGAAAATATCCTTTAGATGCTTTTGTGCAACACCTCAACTCTCTAAGTTCTTTCATGCAGGGCAGTCTGACTGGAAAGAAGCGCCGTGCGACTCCACCCCATTGGTGTGTTTTTGTTAGATGAGAATGCATGCTAGAATGGACCTTTAGCTTGTAACATTGGGTTAACACTAAGCTTAACTTTTGATCCAGGAAGTGTTATATTTGTCAGCATTACAGCCTATTGCTTCACACCTTTATTTATGGTGGGTTTTACAGACTGCTGTATAAACAAATTTTCTTTGTCCACCTTTGATATGCTTCATAATAACACTGCACTTCTCTGGACTTTACCAATTTGCACAGCCTCTATAAATCTGAGATATCTCGCACACCAGTCTTGACTTACCGCTTTTCTAGTTACACAAGCAGCCGGTGTGTTAATCATTAAGGCAGCGGTCTTTTATGTGTGCTGTAGCTTTTATATCCCCTCATAATCAAATCGCCTGTTTTCCAAACTCTCCTACTTCTGCCTGTCACGTTGGGACGACACCTTTGGATATTTACAGTTGTTTTGTTTCATATGGATACTGCAGGAAGTTTCCCATCACTGTGGCAAAATTATGTTTCACCTGCAGAAAATCATCAAAAGTCTTCATCTATACCTGTTTTGTTTAAAAACTGGTGTAAACAAAATATGGCTCCAGAGCCAAAAAACTCCCAGAGTCCTTAATCAGTCAGAAAATCTGAAGCAAAAGCAAATAAATGTTAACAATTTTATTTAATCTGCATGTTGAGGGTGAATATTTAGATAAATAAGATTATTTTCTAGGATGAATCATTGTAAATAAATTACTGTATGGTAATTTATTTAAAGGCCTTTGTGTTTAAGGAGCAGATTGAATGTTTACTAAACAATAAAGTTATTATACTAACATGTCATTGATGGATAAGAGGAAAAAAAAACTTTGATGTTCATAAGTACTACTCAGTCCTGCTCTGTATTCTTTCTGTCCTGAAAAATACTGGAAAGGTTTATGCAGCAGTATCTAGGTAGATTATCTCAACAAAAACTGAGGACCTTTTTCTGTACACAAGTCACATTGGTCATAAACATTTATTCTACCTTTTTAAACAACACAGTGCCGGTGAAGTCATTGTGAAGTAGCTTTAATTGCAGACTTGGTTAACATTGTCACTACTGGGCAGCTCAAAATGTTTACCTAGACTGCAACTCACAGTAGCAACCCGAGAGAAATGGTAATTTTCAGGTCATCGTTTTACTTTTATTTATTTTTAGCTGGTTTAACGATGGATATTATTAAAATGGTGATATATGTCTTAGAATGCTACCATCATTTATCAGTAAGTGTTTGGGTGGTAAATGTAAGTATTTGTGTATTTGCTTGGACAACTTGCTGTAATTATGTCTTCAGATTTTTATTTTTAAGTATAAAATTAAATATTTCTTGAGTTGCCCTGTTGTTGACTCCTTTGCTAATGCAAACATTGACACTGTCACCACCAATTTTAAATTGTTTACAAAGCTCTGAAAATATTGTGACTTACTAAAAGCACGTAGTTTAGGACCTGCACTACTTGTACTCTTTAAAACACTATTTGGGATTTATGAAATCACTACTCTATAAAAAAAGAGGTTTTATATTTTTATGATGTACCCAATATTCATTGGACTCATGAGCTGAATGTTTATATTTCCAAGTTTGAATATCTGAGTTTCACTCCACAGTGACAATGAGCTCCGGCAGGTAACGGCATGTCCTGGAACATTTTGGTCCTTGACATCTTGGTAAAGTTAAAGCCAAGGTACCATCTGTTTACAATCTAGAAATTCATAGACTCTTACAGTTTATAATAACCAACTGGGTTGACTGTCATGATAACAAATAAAATTATAAACAAATGTCAACATATCAATTTCTACCATTACTTACCATCCAACTTAGGAAATAGCCCAATAAAGTTTCTTTCCTTTTTTCCGTACCCCTATTCTTAAATCTAAGTCAGTGGTTTTCGATCCTTTTCTTTGTCTTTTTGATGTGTGTCTTCTCCATCACCCCATATTCAAATGATTGCATTAATTCCTGGCCACCTATTCTGTTTATTACTTAATTAATTTAAGTCATGTGTGGTAGACCCCTAAAACATGTAGGAACGTGGTTTTTGAAGACCATGATGGAGAGAACCACTGGTGTTTTTGTGGTTGTGCAATTACTTTCCTGTTACTCAGAAAGAAGACTTGTTTCACTTTCTGATCCATGTGTTTAGTATATCCAGCAGAATGAGTCTCAGCAGTGCAGGCAGCACAGCACAGTGAGACAGTAAATGTTGTTGTTGGGTCAGTACTGATATTTGAGTTGTGCTCGCATCAATTGTGTTGCAATGATGCACATGTGCAGGATGGAGCAGTGCAGTCCAGCTATGGAGATTTTCAACATGTCCAAAAATCAGTGGCAGGCTGGTGTAGTTGTTTGTTGTAGTGTTGAAAGCACAGTAAGGCAATGCTGGAGTGATGTTTCCCCCTAAAACAGCATATAATGAATTTACTGAAACATCTATGCAGTTTTATGATGGAAACAATAGTTACTGAGCAGATTGCTAACTCCTTTTTTCCTTATTAAACCACTGAAAATTGTCATAAATATACACAAAGCTGCTTCTATCAATGACTCTTGTCTTGGCTTTAATGCATGCTCTTTGAATGGCAATCCTCTGAGAGAGGAAAAGAGAGAGTAAGAAAGTCCAAGACAGCTTTTGTTTCATTTCCTGTAGTGGATTTAACAATGACTTTGCATAACTAAACATCCAGATGCTGTTAAAATTGTATGAGTGAACAGAGGCCAAATTTAGTTGTACAGCGAGTTCTTTTGTGTGCTTTTTGTAGGTAAATAAAAAGCAGCAGAAGAGTGTGGGAGTCGGCTGAAAGGTCAGGGCAAAGCATGAAAGAAGGTAAAGCAGAAGTAGGAAGAAAATGCCATTGCGAAAGTGAATCTGAGGAGGCAGTTGAAACAACAAAACATGTTTTAATTTCACGCCTTAATGCCTGCCAGCATCTGTGTGCCAGTGTGGTCATTTATGTGGATTTTTGTTTCTTAAAGACACCGGTGTTCAGTCGTAATTCTGTACGTAGCTGTCGCTTCAGTAGTAGCAGAAACGTAGGAGTTAATTAAGACGGAGAACAAGACCTCAGGATAAATGTAATAGAGACCTCTTGCATCAGTAGGACTCTAGGAACATCAACCCCATATGTGTTTTTTTTTTTCTTCTTGTTTTTATTTGAAGCATTTTCAACAAAATGTATCTCCTGGGGAGAAAGGCTTTTTTGCCAACTTCATGTCTTCACAAGAACTGACTCTTGCTTAAACTCTGGTCTTAATTTTTTGCTTTGAGCCACAGAACTTTGCAATTTAGCTAGAAAGAAAAGGAGATGGTTTAAAAGATAAACAAAATACAAGACTATTTGTTTTGTTTGAAAATAAAAAAAAAAGTTCTAATTAAAACAAAAATTAGTTTTTCCTGTAGGTATTTTATGTAGCTAACCTGACTAAACTTGTGACACATTTTTATTTTTTTATATTAATCCAGTCTTTGTCCATGCTTGCCTGTTGGATTGAAATATGTACGAGTTGACTCAGGCAAATAATTTACAACTGAATTTCACCGGCAAACAAAGATGACTTCCCTAAAAGCAAAATCAATATAGGTGGATGACCATGTGGGAGACGAGACGCTGAGATCTGCAAACAATGTTAGCTTGAAAATTCAGACCACCAGAAGGCTTTTAAAATAATCCTGATAAGTTGTTTACAAAATGCCTGTGTCACAAAATAAAATATTTTAAGGGTAATTAATGCAAAATGGAAAAAATTTAGTCACTTTATTAGTAGTACATAAATCGAGAGCCTGTGGTGGTAAATTCTCTACTGAATTGCCTTTGTTTACTTTTATAGTTCACTACTCAATCATTATATACAAGTAACATTCTAATAACACCTTAAAATGCATGTCTAAAAATGCCTTAACCAACTACTGCTAATAAACGGATGTGAATTCATATGAAAGTACATTTTTTTAAAGTCTTTTTTGTTGTTAAACTTGCAAAACACACTTTTACTTGTGTTGATGTTGAAGCTAAACTGAATGAGAAAATATGGATAATGTTTGCCAAATGTGAAATTGTCTGAATCACAGTGCATGTTTGTGCTTTAACTTGCAACTTTAATTCCCATATATCTTCAACAGGTCGTTGTGATTTAATCGCCACCTTTAGCCCACTAATCCTCTGGTTTTTCATTTCATTGTGACACACAGTAACCTTTATTTGGCCGGTACGTTTACTCTGCAAGGATCTGTTCCGTGAATTTGGAAGGTCAACAGTGAAGCAGAGCATCAGCGCCTGCTTTGTGTATCAACAGTTGCTTATGGTTGATGATGTTTAGCCGTTTTCTGCATGCCGGCTCGGCCCGCATGTTGCACCTCTAAATAAGCCGCCGTTTATTTAAGCAGGCAGGATGATAAGAAGAACATCCCGTGTCAATGTTCACTTTGAGACTAAGAGGATTAGCGCAATCTGGTTAAGGCTCTGTTCAGTCTTGCGAGGGGCTGGCTGAACACAATCTGTCATTGATTTTTGACTCTTCTTTCCCATCCTCTGTCGAAGGGTTTCTGGTTGTAATCCCTGGTTTCTGCGCTGCATTTAAAGAGATGTGGATGACGTTTGTTGGTGCCTAGATAAAATGTCCCTTGGCAGGAATTTAATTGTTCTTTGGGATTCATCCTCTAATGGAAACAAGGTAAGAACGGTAGTTCTCTAATAACTAATAAACATCGGGACTAGTATGTCATAAATATTGTTAGCGGTCTAGTCTAAAAACGAATCTGAAGGGGCTTGTGGAATGAAGTTACTCCTATCTCTTTTTACAATCAAACCTCATGGTCATGCAGCAGCCTTGTAAGAGTTATTTTAAGACTATGAGTTGGCAAAAACCCTCAAATGTACATCATCACCAAATATAACTTGTTCTCTGGCTTGAGACCAGCCTGCACATAATATAAAATGCATATGTTAAGTCTCTGTGGTCCCTCTGCAGGGAAAAATGAAGTTAATTGGCTGGACAAATGGTGCAGGGTTCAGTTCTTTCCAGTGCTGAAAATGATAAATGATAAATCTCAACATAGATGATGGTATGAAATTGAAGGACTGCTGTTTACTTAAGGTCTTGTCAACACAGGAAACTGAACTCTCAAGGGAGGGCAGAGAAAATCCTTGTAAAACTTTGACTCTTTACTTGTTAATTTAATTTCTTCTTCACATCCAGTGACTGTGAGATGGGTCTTAAGAGATGAAATGCCAGAGTTACACACACTTGCTGTGATTTGAACTGTAAAACATTTCACTTCTGTTCTTCCTGTGATTAAACGCTGGGACAGTCTAGGCTGGGAGCAGGCGAAGAGGGATTTGGTCTGGAGTGGAAATCATGGAGGGTGGAATAGGACAGATGCGAGGGGGGAAGGAGAGGATGAATGTGAACTTTTCTAGAACCTTCAAGGATGCATTACGTAATCACTGTCATGGACGTTTTTACTTAGCAGGATTTATCAAACCATTTTTCAAAAAGAGATGCTTAGTAAACATGAGTTGTAATCATAAAACAAAAAAGGGACAACTTCATAGTGGTTAGAAGATGGTCTTTACTTGAGTCTGATGATGTATCTTATCCCAAGTTTTAATTCTTTGCATTTTATTTATTTTAGAAGAACTGACTCAGAGAGACTCTTTATATTTATTGCTTTTGATTCAGTCATCTATAAGAAACTGTGTTGAGTCTTCTACTTAAAGCATGGAAAAAATGTGTCGTTATAAGTGAATAAATCAGCCCGTGAAGCTTATATAGTTTTTAAAGTCAATATTAAGGAATTATTTGCTTAAAACAAGCTCTTATATCTTGCTTAAAAGATTCTGAATTTTTTAAAAATTATTATTTGAAGTGTCCAAAAAATATTTCCACTGGAAACTAAAGGACAAAATACTTTAAGATTTAGTGTTTTTGATCTCTGATGTAAAAGACTCAGTGCCCATAATAAAAGTTGAATGATTGTTTAGAGAGGAGTTGTCGCCAAATGTGCCACAATCACTTGTTTGGTGTAAGCAACAATTATTTTTAGAGATTTGTTTTTCTTCAGGTTGTTTTTGTATGATAATTAAAAATATCTTTGACCTGGAAGAAAAATACAATTGGAAGAAATCTGTGGGGCAAATTGATTATTACATCAATGTGTTAGGGGTATTAAGTCACCTGATGGCTTTCTGCACCTTTAATACACTCACATGTTAAGTGGCTTATTCATAGTCAACTCACTGTTTCCCTCAGTTTCAACAAATGAAAATCTGTATTTGAACAGGGCTGGGTAATTTGCATCACAATGCTTTTGACAAACTTTGTCTCGGCAATCAGTTCATCTTTTCAAATGCTACTTGTCTCAAACAACTGGGCATCGACTTGCTAATTAAAGCAAGAGAGACTTTCATCTGTGAAATCATCCTCAAAATGTTGTAATTCAGTAGCAAATTAATTTAACATGATGAAATCACATTGTATAAGCATTAGTAGTCTGTCTTTTGTGGCTAGTAATTGAACTTCAACATGTAAACCTACAGATTTGAGACATTTTGTTACTGAGCATGTAGACTATTTATTTTTGGAGAACAGAGTTTTTTGAAAGTGTTCTCCAGAAATGATTCATTGTCGAGAACTTGTGTTATTCTCAGAAGGAAGTGATGAAGAAACAATGGCCGGGAGAGAAAAAAGAGTGAATCAAGACGGTACTGACTGGAAGCAGGTGAAACTTGCCTTGATGTATGGGGTCGCTCTTCCTGTTTCACTGTAAACCTGAGAATATTGTGTCTTAGCAACCAATGAAAGTTTCTAATAACTAATGGTTCCCCCTTTAAAAAGTTCCCTTCATCAATCTCTGGAGAAATGAGCAATATGTCACCACAATGCCTTCACTAAAAGAGGCGATGTCCTGCTGAATGAGGATGTCTGAAAGTTACACATTTGCAGAACAGTTTCAAGGTTTACACATTCGCTTCACGCTGTTGTATAGTAAAACATTTTATTTGAAACGTTGAGTTTGCTGGTTAAAACTACTAAAACTCCTACATGTGTTGCTTTTGTTCCTCAGACTTGTAGTACAGCTTTGGCAGAGATCGTATGAGTGTGTCAATGCTGCAACGTTTTTATTGGCTTGAACTACTAAAGTATTAATTCCTCAGCCTTGGGAAATATTTGTCTAATCTTGTCTGTGGTGAAGTACATTTGTTGTTTTTTTTCCTCCTGCTCCTTCAGTTTGTTAGTGTTGCGTACAGAAGGCGTTTCACTCTTTAGCACCAAGTGTTTTTCCCACCTTTGGGGTATTTAATTTCTGTAATCTTGAATCTTGGCTGGTAAAATCCAAATACAGGCTTACAGTCTGTGCTTAATGCTTGTTCTGCTTTCTGCATTTGCTGCTTTTCTGTCAAGTTTGGACTATTCACCCTTCATCTTTAAAGCAATGATAACCTAAGGGATCATACATTTTTAATGCAGTTTTTTTAAAACATATTTTCTCATTTCACTAAAGATCTAGTCTTCAGAATGCAGTTTGTAGTGTTTCTAAAATGTCCAAATATTTCCAGTAGACATTTTAAATCAGTTAATGTAGTTCCAAATCATATCAAATGTTGTCTCAGGGCACCTGATTGGATAAAAGTTTTCTATCTATGGTAACCCATCACCTTGCAGCCTTTTCTGAATGGACGTGTAGCAACAGCAGACAGTCGATCGCATCCTGTCCCCCTTTCTGTGGATTTGAGAAGACAGAACAGACACTCGAAAACACAGAAGTAGGACTTTCTGTATTATTGAAGAAGCTATTTGTAGGAAGAACTTGACTTCTCCACGAAGGTGTCACTGTTGAAACAGAATGCCAGAAAATCTTCATCATTTGCTGGCATTCAGTTTTTTTCTGGCATGAAGAGTGCTCTGTATGTTCCCTAGAAGAAAAGCCCAAAGCTCTACAGCTATACATGTAGCTACGCATTCAAACTCGAAGCTTATCAAAAAGGAATGTTTTAGGCCTGCTAGTCCTAAACGTGGACAGAGTGTTTGTCTCAGAATAAAACTGGGATCTGGACCACAGAAGAGGAGCTTGATAATGAAAAGGTTCCACTTTAGAAACTTTGAGAACCATCAGTCTGAGATTAAATGGGTCTGTTGAAAACATATGGTATGTAATATGTGGTGAGCTATTGGGATCTTTTCATAAGCAGGAAGAATAATTGTAAATTATATTCAGGCTTTTAATACAGGGAGCCAATGTAGAGAAGTTGAGGTTTAAAAAGTGTGTTCCTTCTCACGTTTTACTTTTTTTTTTTTAAAATCATGATTGAAATAATTGCAATAGTTCAGCCTGGAAGCAGCAAATGCATGGACTCGTTTTTCTGCATCGCTCTGGGACAGGATATTTCAAATTTTGGAAATAGCACAAAGGTGAAAGAAAATCCTGCAGACATGTTTTAGTATAGGAATGTTGATGTCCTGGTTAAAGATAACACCAACGTTATTAACTTTATCATCAGAGATAATTTAATGCCAAGCAGAGTAAATAACAAAGCAGTTAAGTGACTAAGAATAAACAACTTGCTATGCTTTATTCTGATAAAAACTGTAATGATGTAATGAAAAAATAACTGGCCCAAGGACTGAACCTTGTGGTTCTCCATTAGTAACTCTGGATTCTGTAGGTTGTTCATTAGCATGAACAAACTGGAATATGTTAGAAATATGATCTGAAAAATTAAGCTGCTTTTCCCTTGTTTCCAGTGGCGGCACTGGTTAAAATTCATGTTTGGAAACTGGAACAGGTTCCAGACTGTTGGTGGAAAAGCCCTTTAAGTTGTGGCAGCATCATGCTGTAGCGACATTTTCTTCATTCTGCACAGCTGATGAGGCAGAAGGTTAGAGCTGATGTGAAAATCAACATAAATGCGGGTGAATCTGGGAAGAAAGAAGGTTGAAACTGCAAAACACTTGTTGAGGTTCACTTTCCAGCAGGTCAATAACCCTAAACATACAACCAGGCCTACCATTGGTTTAAAAGGCCTAGTCAAATCCAGACACAAACCCAATTGAGAATATATGGCAAGATTAGTACTTGTGTTAAGTGTTTGCTCAGAGGAAGTGGTGACACACCACACTACTCATACAGTATATTTACGTATTAAAGGAAAAAGGGGGGAATTCATTTTCTCACTGATGAGTTATGTGCTACATTGTCTTGGTCGATCACACAGAATTTCTTTTAAACACACCATGTTAGGATTAGTTTCCCTCTGGGAATGATTTATTATTGAAAGTATTTGTCTATATTCCCAAACACAACTGTGTGACATCAGACTTAAACAGGATATTTTCTCCTTTTTCAGTCTGCATACTGTCAGCCTGTGTTGTGCAGCTCGCCTTGTGTTTAGCGGTTTGCTCTCTGCTTTGGTAACAAAACACTGTTGATACTGTCCACTGTGAATCAGGCTCAGGGTGGAAAAGAGGATACAGTGAGAGAGGGAAGAAAGGTGTTCAGCGCTGCACTCAGGAGCTCCGCGCGACCCCGCCGCAAATAGAGAGGAATGGTGGGTGAAAGGCCAGCGGCTGCTGCCAAAACTGAAACCAGCGTGCTATTTGCTGTGGACACAGAAAGTGAACTGGGACTGGCTTGACTTCAGGGCTTTCCGTGTAATCAAATAGGCATTTAAAAGGCTGACACCCACTCTTAAATCAATGCAGATGTTTTGAATGGAACGATATTGCACTATTATCCTTTAATAAGAGAGTCTGCTGTGTTAGCCTCTTAAATGCTGATATGTATAGAGTGGGAAGCATGGATTTACTGATTATCCTGGTGATTCATGGCTGGCATGAGTGGCCTGTAATTACAGTTGAGCAAATGCAGAAATCACTTGGACCCATGCAGCTTTGGCAGCCTCCGCAGATCTACTGGCTCACATTTTTATCATGGTTATTATGAAAAATAAAAGCAAAGATCACAAATTATACACATCTAAACTAGTTTTATGGTGATTGTGCTGTATACTTCTTCTTTTACTAGCTATACTGTAATACTTTTGTAACAATGTCTGATTGTATTCTCCAGTGAAGGAAAAAAATTACTGCTGTTATTGTCTTTTCTGTAAGTAGGTGTTTTACAGTGCGTTGCCAATGTGTTCAAACGCCTCCAACTTTATTACATTTGGTCATGTTACAGCCAAAGACTCCAGTGTATTTCATTTGAATTTTCTTCACTATGAAGTAAAACTCTCTCTCGATACTTAAAGCCATTCATCATAAAATACCCCAAGCTGGTTGGATGGAAAAGCATCTGTCCAAAATATTTAATGAAAATACATTTAAGTTTGTGATTGGAACACAAAAAGATGTGGGAAAGCTACAAACCTTAAATATGTGCCTCGACTACCTTTGAGATAAGAAAATAAGTCCAGGTTTTTCTTTTTTGAGCCATAGGGGTAGGCAGTCAAAAGAAAATTTGAAAGTAGCAGAGGAAGCTGAGACATACATCTGACTGAGAACCCCTTCACTGCGTCGTCCTTCGGGTCATAGATCGCCTTACGTCATGGTCAGATTTGTACGAGTGCATTTCAGAATAACCCTTCTTGAATTTCCTGGCTCAGACCAATACTGCTTATGCCCGTGTTTGTCTCGCCGCATACCTGAAAGCTGCTTACAGAGTTTGGTTGTTGTGTGTTTGCTATAATGTTACATAACTCTGTCCGTTCCTGGGCTCAGGTTTTTTTTTTTAATAATCTGAATATGTTCGTCTTTGAACACCTGGACACTGTTGCACTGTCTGCTAACGGGATAAATCTCGGTTCCATTCTTCCAACTTTGGGTTTTCTTTGATAGACAGGGAGAGGAAACATTTAAATTAACATCAACTGTGGTTTGGGTTTGCTTGTGTCCATTTTATTTTCTAGAGAATTTATTAAGAAGCAAATTTGTACAGAACATTTTCAATCTGAGATGTAGATTTTTCTGCTTATTTTGTCATAACATTGATCGTTTGGTTGTCTTGACCTAAATGTCTCACTTACTGAAAAGCCAATAGCTTCCTGTAGCAACCGATGTAGACTTTAGACAAGCAAGAGATTTATTTTTAGCTTGGAGATTCAGGGCTGATTGAGTGAGTCACTCAAACTATTGGCAGCCATAAATTTTAAAAAATACCTCGATTATTTTGGCAACCCAATCAAAATTTGAAGCTGCAGCCCAATCTTGAAATAAAACCCAAAGTTTCTTTTCTTGCTCTTCAGAAGATCTCTGACAGGAAATCACTGTTTCCAGTAAACACAAATAGCACAAGCTTTTCCTGTAGACTAATAAACACGTCTTTTTTATTTCACTGTTATTTAATGAAACCTGTGGCTAAACATGTTTCATGTATGATATGCTGAATATGCGTGGATCTGATTTAAATATACTAAGAATGCTTCAGGTAGATGGTAGTGTTGAGCTAGAGGATGTTATCTGAGCTGTTCATCTCTGCCCCAGCGCTGTTTATTTCCTAAATATTAAGCTGGTGTGTGTGCAGGGCTGTTTGTTTCCATTTGGCTGCACTTGCTGCAGTGCAGTATCGAAGTCAGGGTGCATCGCTATAATACAGTAGTTTTGGTAGTTGCATCAGTTGACATGCATTCAACTGCATCAGGTATTTTTCTTTAAGGAATCCACACATGTGAACTTTATAGATCAGCTCTTCTTTCATTTCAACACTCTCAAATCTTGAAGCTAATTAATGCAATACTTTGAAAGTAATTCAGGAATATCAAACTTTTTAATTTCATAGAGGTATATATTTGCTGTGATGATTTTGACATCACAGGCAGATCAAGTTGTGGTTTTCTCCCGTTTACAGTCAACGCAGCGCAATAGGAATGTTCTCACTTTCTTGTCATTGTTTTTCATCACTGGAAATTATATAGTCGTAGTTTTGTGTTGACTAGTGTATCCGTGACCCTTATTGCACATTCCTTTTGCGTGAAAGTTTGATTATTTTCTTGATTTTTAAGACCGAACAACAAAAATAAAAAATATATATATTTTTCTTTCTTTAAAAATCCCGTGTAGCAGATTTCTTTTAAGAAAATAAGCAAATTTGTTTCATGTAGCATTTTTTAATTAAAAAAACAAAAATGATTCCTGTGGTCTGAACTTTCACCAACTAAAATGTTTCCATTAAGCTATTAAAAAGTGCAACTGTGTTGCTAAATGTTACACAATGATTCCAAACAGTCATATTTTGAAACAGGCACAGTGTTTATTGTCCCCATGAATAGCAGAAATAATAACTTCAATGATATCAATCACTGAGGATTGCGAACCTTTTAAATTATGGGATGTCTAATTATCATGCTAACTCTTTTTTTCTGTGGCATTAACAAAACAATATTGCTCATCCCCATTGGCAAGTTTAAATGTTTGTGGCTTGCCAATAGGAATGAGGGATGATTGTAACTCTGGTACTTTCTGCACTGACTGAGATAATGATGCCAACAACTAAATATCCTTAGTCTTCTGCTATTAAGTTTTTACTTTAACATATAACGTACTAAATCACTGACAAGATGCAGTCTGCTCAATTTTCTTACATTGAAAAGTTATTTATTTATTTATTTATTTATTTATTTTTACCAATTTACTGAACTTGACTGAAATATTTGATAACTTGAATCATTTGGAATGTATGTATGATTGGACTGAAAAGACTTTTTGCAGTGTATTAAAATGACATTTGTTGTGAATTGGCGCTATATGAATAAATTGTAATGAATTTAATATTTTTACTTAGTTTTGATTTGTTTTTTCTATCATTTCACAGGTTTTTAAGAACAGGGGGGAAAAAAAAGCAATCGGTAGGACAGAGAAAACATGTGCATACATAACCAAGAACAAAATGCAACATATGCATAAACATTGCTCAGAGCTAATATACATTTCTTGGCATCTTAAATTGTAAATGTTATATTGGTAAAAGTATATTTATTTCATAACAAACAACAAGAAAGGACACATTGTGAGTGTCTATCGCTCTTGCTACAAAGGTTTGCTTGTATTTGTCCTAGGAGAGCTTGGATCATGAATCATCGCTTGGGGGAAGCAGAGGGCATTTCCTTCCACACACTGCTCTCACCTCTGTGTATCTTTGTATTCTCAGGGAGGGTCTCTTCCTCCCCACTGCGCTTTGTTATGTTGTCTGAGCTTCACGATGTCCTCTTCAGGGAGCACAATAGGGCTGCAATAGACAACGCTGAAGAATGGAATATGTAATCAGTTTATTCCTGTAGATGTTGTTTACTAGATGCCTCCGACAATGAGGTTTTCTGTTTTAAATTGCCTCTAGTTTATATATTTTTCTGACTAAGAGGCAAAGTCTCATCTCGTCTATTATTCAGCAATCACTTGTTTTAGCGATTAGCCATATTAGAATAATTAAAAAGGCATTTTCCTGAAGTGTTGCCAAGTGAATGGTGGCCTGTCAAAACAGATTTTACTGGACAATAAATTGTCCCAAAAATTATTGTGATAAACAATAAAATGTTTGATTTGATATCATTTTTATGGTAATGGCATAATAATCCAAGAACACATTATCAAAGATCAATAAAATTCAAATTCTAACAAACTTAACACTGGAACTGGAAGACATTTAAAATATCCAAAATAAACAAAATAATCAAAACAACAAATAAAATGAATTATAAAGTCTCTATAAACTAAATTGTCTTCCAAAAATAAATAAAAAGGTTAGTTGGGACCAAAGCACCAGACTGAAAACATCCAGGTTTTGTATGAAAAATGATAAATCTTGCAAATGAAAATGACCCTGTTTTAATAACAATCCGGTTACAACCTTAACTCTGACGCTTCCCAGCACTACCAGTATTTCCAAACCCGGCATCTTTCATGACCAAGGTCAGCAGCTCAGTCATAAAACAAAGAAACTTGGCTTTCCCAATGTCTTGCTCTCTCTCACTACTTAGCAGCCTGAATGCACTGCATACCTGTCGTCATATTATAAAAATCTTTTCTTCTTGTAAATAACTGAGGTCTTCTCAGTCTCCACATTGAAGCGTATTCTCATCTGTTTAACTTGCAAGTTGAAATTATCCAATTCCTTCTAGAAACTGATTTTTCTGTAGTTCCTTTGGTTTTGGTTTTCTTTTTGCATCCTTGCAGATACAGAGTCTGATATCATTATCGTTTAAAGAAGGTCTGGCATTCCTTCTATGAAGGTGTCTTGGGTCCAGCTGTGTTGCATCTTCCTTCCAGTCTTACCCTCTTGTTCTTGCTTTTCCTGCAGTTGGACAACATTCTCTACCCACCTCCGATACTCCTGAGAAAGTCCAGTATTCCTGAGCTGACCTACGGATTAAGTCCTGCTCTCAAATTCAAGCGGCATCTCAGCGAGGATGGAAAACAGCTTCGTAGAAGAAGTCTCGGCGGTGGCTTGACAGGTAATTTCTTCATGTCTGTGTTCATTCTTTACATTTTACCACCAGATTTGATTTAAAATAATCTAACACATGCTGTATGTAGTTCCCGCTTTCTGATTTGCCCTCGTGTTTTTATTTTACAACACCATTATGACTCATCGCCTTGGTATACAAATAAGAAATGCATGACGAATTTTGTTTTCAAAAGCACAAAGCACATGGATTGTTTGTGGATTCCTGCACAGCCCATGTTTATAGTAACTAATCCTACTAAGACAATAAGAAGCCTCATCTGGGTCATTTTTCTGCTGCCTCCTCACAGTAACCTGGCTTCCCTAATCATTCTTCCTGCAGCTTAAGAATGATTTGTCATGGTTAATATCATACACAGAGAAAGATTTTACATTAATGGTAACCACATCTCTGCCTACAGACCAACATGGTTGTTAGCTAATGGAAATAAGAAGCCAAACAGTCAAAACATGTTTGACTTTAAATATGTTTGAGTAGGAAGGAGCGAGATTTAAGGACTTTCAGTATATTTTATCAGCTGACGTTTAAATTGGACAAGTTTAAACATGATCCAAAGAGGATTGGCTGATCCTCCGGTGAGCAGTTTTCTCTTACACTACTGTTTTGCTCAGAATGACTTGAAGAAAATCTGTTCACATGCACAGGCTCACAGCCCTGAGGCCTTCCCAGGTGAGGACGGGAGAGAGGTTTCAAACTTGCCGGGCAAGTCTAGTGAGCCGCTTCAAAATAATCACAGGTTTTCCAACACGTCTCTGAATGTTTTTCCGTCTATGCGAATACAAAAGTTGCTTCAGAGGGAAGTTGTGAAAAACTAGAAGACTTTTACCAAATCAACCCCATTAAACTGAAGTGGAGGTTTATTAGTTAACATCCTGTTTATTGAGCTTAATGTGTGAATTAAATCTTTTATACAGCACCCTGTTTGATTTAGTTCTTAAGCAAAGTGACGTTTCAGTATGAAAAGATTGTCTCCCTCTATTTGTAACTTATTCAAAGGGGCATATTCAAGTAGTGAGCTAGTGAGCAGGGTGGATTCAGTTTGTGGGTTGCTAATTAAATAAGCTTATTGTAAAATAAGCATTATTTAAGATTTTACCTTTTAACCAGCTGTAGCTATTATTCATTTCAGCTGCCTGCGTAATCTTTTTTGGTTTATGTCTTTTTTTTTTGTTTTTGCTCTACTCACTGGTGGTAAGGGAGTGAAAGACGACAGGAAAACGGCTGTGACACGTAATTCAGAGCCAGTCAAAACTAGCAGCTCACAGGGCGAAACGACGCACAATACCGGGTTCATAAAAACGAGCTGGGACAAGATTTTCAGCGGTGTTATGGGGAAAACAAAGAGTACTGATTTTTATTTTGTATACTTTTCTATCAGGCAACCAAAATCCTGCCACACAAATATTTAAACGGTGACTAACTAAACTCTTCTGCTAGTGGTGTCGTCCAGATTGAAGAGGAATCTTTATTATTCAACCCCATCAATTGGGAATGGGAATTGATAAGTATTTAGAAATACAGATTCCGTTATCAATATCACTTATTGATTCTCATTGTTGGGAAATAATCTCTTTAATTAAAAAAATGTCCTATGCACCTTAAAAAAAATAAAATTCCTCTGTAAAATTAGCATTTAATGTAACCTTTTGCACATCTGCAGTTTTTGCACAGACCAATTTTTATGTTCGCCGTTTTAGATGGCCTTTTAGAAAACTGGAAAGTTACTAGAGAAAAAAACAAAACCTTAGACTAGTTAGTGATTTGGTCATAGATTTGAAAAGTATAAAACTCACCCGGATTTGTACTTCTCATATTAATGTTATCCAATATTTCTCTCTGGCCTCCTTGCTGCTGAGCGGACTCCCGTCTGTCAGGAGCATCAGGAGTGTTAATGACCTCATGGCTTTCTAGTGTGTTTGGTTTGTCATGCTCTGTTTGTGATGTCAAACTCGGTGAATGAGCTGAATGACTCGTCGGTGAGGGTGGCCGCACCACTAATAGGTTGTTCATCACGGTGGATTAGTGTGCAAGAAGGGAGCTGGCACTGACTGTGTGGACAGAAAGAAAATACAAAATCGACTGGCTGGGCTTTTGTTCTTGCATCTTTAATTTCTCCAAAGCAGGCATAAGTTTAGCAAGGAAATTAAGAAAACCGGGAAAGAAAACCCCAAGACTAGACAATAATCCTGAAAAAATCCAAATCCAAAAGGTAATCTGTACCATTTGATGTCCAATAAATTTTAAAATGTACTTATTCAGTCTGTATTTAATCAGGAAAGTGACGATTAAGATCAAAAATCTACTTTTGGTCTTGATGCACCAAGTTACAACAACCAGAATACACAAACATATTCAGCATTTTCTTTAAAGTCAAAGTAGACAGTCGGATTAAAAACAACTGATCACAAGTTTAATTTTTCTTCTCGTACCAAGGTTTTGGTCTTAAAAATAAATTCTCCCTTAAGACACAAACCAGTAAATGTCTCCTTTGTTCAGTCTGCCTGCTTTGTTTGCGTACTGCAGTAAATTAGAGCAACTCAGGTTCTGTGTAATATGTGGCTTTAAAAGCCTGATTTTTGAGCTATTTATAAAGAGCTCCACCTTGCTGATGAAAATGTTAACCTTTCAGTTAATAAAACCTGCGCAGCTTTGAATAAAGCATTTAGTGGCTGGTCTACCAAAAAAACAGGATAAATAAACAAACCTGGAGCCAGTTAGTCGGGTTTAGTTGTGCAGTTAAAGCATGATGAATGTCTTTCCTTTTGATCATAGACTGGCTTTTTTCTGTTGGATGTTTTTGACTTCTGAAGCTAATTTTCACATCCAGCAGACGCAACACTGAGGGCTAAGTGTAAATTAAAGATCTGGATTATTCACTTATTCACCAGAAAGGTCAGCAAACATTAAGTAATGTCCTGACTGTGTGATGTCAAAGGAGAAAAACAACTGTTTACATTTTTTATTATTTTTTACAAAAACCTAAACTGTGAACTTTGTGACTTAATTTCCCTAAAGGCTGAAGGGTTACATCAGTGAAATGGGAACCACCCTTACTTGACTTGTTGCAAATGGCCGTATTGGAGACACATTTTAGATAGATTTTTCACAGTATGAAGTCTAAACGCAGTTGACTCAAAGTTGGGATCTGACATTCTCCTAAATGTCTATTTTGAAATCCAGCCTGACCCATTTACCCGTAAGTGCTGATACACACCTTTCCAAGTGTTGAGTTATTTGTGACGGTTTCCTTTATGTCGGGATGTGAGGGAAAACATTTGCTGGTAAGGAAGGAAAGGCCTCACTTTTCCCTTCTCATCCCATCTGTTCACACTTTAATTTTCCTGGGCTTAAATCATTGATCATAAGGAGACTGAAGAAGATGAGACAGAACAGATAATGGTTTCAGAGTTATGTTTTAGTTCAGATTTTAGTGTTGTATGACTTGGCAACCCCAAAACATATTTTTTTTGTTTTTTATTTGCCATTATTGAAATGACATTAAAGCTTCAAGATATGATTTTCAGTTTGTCAGACTTTATCCAGGGTTAAAACAATATTTTATCCAATGAAAATACAGGAACCTTCATATTTACAATTTGTTACCTTTATTCTGCCTCTAAATTACTTGTCTTTTTATGGTTCCTTCCAGTTGATGTTTTATTCTAGTTTACTTTAATTTGATATTTTTTTTCTCTCCCTTTGAGAAAACAACTTTTGCTGGTATCTGCATCCTACGTCAAAATTTGTAAGAAGCTCAAACAGTATACATTCCTGTCCCATAAAATCAGCAATAATGTTCTTATTGACCCACCTAAAAATGTATTTCTTGACATTCCTCACATAAGGAAAGTCAGCAGATCCTTACATTCATTTTGGAAAGTCAAGACAAGAAATGCCTACAGATCAATGTACACTTTTCTAAACTTCTCTATATCTAGTAAAGAAAAATGATTACTACTGTAGCTGTGGCTGCCTGAGGACCGGTTAGTCTTTACGGTCTATGCACACAGACTAGAATAAGGAAGGTTTTAAGCTCTCAAAGATCACCGTTAAAGAAAAAAAAAATGCTGCGAGACTTTGCTTCTGAATTTACTTTAGGGTGTTTTTCATTGTTACAATTGATGCTGATTATGTTTGAGTGCTGCAGATGAAGTTTAAGTTGAATTATTACTCCAAACCAACAATCTTTTGGTCTTAATGAAGCATTAAAATATGCATCAAATTTCAAATGCGTGGAACTTCTTTTTCCAAGTCCGACTCGCACTCTCTTCTTGCAAATATTTGATCTGCAGACATTTGAAAATATTTCCTGAGCGTTTCTGAGAAAGCTGTGGATTAAAAGTCCACCTGTAAATCAAGCCCTGCGTTCAGTATTTTAATAAATCTTGTCAGCAGGACAGCGAACTTCAAACATACCTTCTGCAGCTCATGATTTCACCTGATAAAAATAGATACTTCCCTCAGGCTGAATGAACTGGAGATATCCTCTTGCAGTTTAGAGCACAGACTCCCTTCCTTTGTTTTGTTTTGTTTCTCATTGGAGGAAAAACAAAACCCCAGCCCCAACAACAGCTTGTTTTTTTCCCCTGATAGTAGAATAAAACTAAAATGTTCAGATTGATAAAAAGCATTTATGGCGACTCAGTGATTCATCAAATTATGGTGTGATTTGTTTGCTGAGGTCATTTTCAGTTTGCCATCTTTAATCTTGGTGTACTGAAGCTCAGTGATAAGAGGAGGCACTGATAATGGAGGGAATTGACTAAACAGCTTCTACTGCCATCTAGCTGCAAGCCACAGAAATTGATTAAATGCTGCTTTTCAAGAAGTAACATTGAGTGAACTAATGTTTTTTAGGCCTATTTTCCTTCCTGGACTAGGATATATCCATTGTGGGATTATGTAGTTTAGGTTGTGAGCTCTTAATAAGCTTACCCTCCTCTGGCCTAATTTAACTGTTTTACTTCCTGTTTGCACAAAGTAAGGTTTATCTTAACGTGCCTAACAGGAGCTGACAGCAGGGATTTTCTCATGTCGTAGGGCATCCTAACTTGATAAAGGTTATTATGAAATGCAAAACTGTTGAAGGATTTCTGTCTCTTTCACTGCAGATGGCATTTGAATACACGAGAAAAGTTCAAACATTTACAAAAGGTGTATTCAGGGTTTAAACTCTCATTGTAATTTAAAACTTGTGTGGTTCGAGTAAACTGGAACAGAACTAAAATGTTAATCCTGGTGAACTGCTTGTTCTTTGTAGAGTTTTTTTTTTTGTGCGTTTCATCTGGCGGTTTCTAAACTGGGGGGGACAGTACTTCTTCGAGAACCATAAGACAGAAAAGAAGAAAAAAAATCATCATATCTTTCTAGTTTTGCAATTGACAAAAAATTAATTTTTTGCAGGAAAGTACCTGTTGCTGCACCCCAACCTTCAGCAGACACAGCTGATGCTGCAGTCATCATCCGAGACTTCTAATCTGGTCCGCATGCGATCACTGAACCTTGGAAAGTCAGACCCTTCCCTCACCTCTAGCGCGGTGAGTGATCACTATTTCTGCTCCTGGTCAGGTTTAATGTTAATGTTTCATCCAAACCATCCATCCATTTTCTAACACCTTTGTCCCTATTGGGGTCGGGAGGTGCCTATCTCCAGCTAACGTGTTCACCCTGGACAGGTCGTCAGTCTGTCACAGGGCAACACAGAGACAAACAACCATGCACACACACACTCACACCTAGGGAGAATTTAGAAAGACCAATTAACCTGACAGTCATGTTTTGGACTGTGGGAGGAAGCTGGAGTACCCAGAGAGAACTCACGCATGCACAGGGAGAACATGCAAACTCCATGCAGAAAGAACCCGGGCCGGGAATCGAACCCAGGACCTTCTTGCTGCAAGGCAACAGTGCTACCAACTGCGCCACTGTGCAGCCCATTTATTCAAACCAAACTGTTCTTAATTTGAGCAGATTGTGATCTCACAAACCACCAATTGTTTATATGGAACAATTATCAAAATCTATATTTCACCAAAGCTTCCACATAAATTGCTAGTAATTATAAAATGCATGCAGTCGAATAGAAAGACACATGTACCTTTTTTCCTCAGTATTTAAGGTTAGATCGGACCAAACTTCCTGTTTTAGGTCCTTGGTTCAAATGTATAATATGTACCCAGAATGCATCTATACGGTATACTTATGGGATATTCCACTATTTATTTGAGAAAAGTTCTTAACAAAGTGATTTTACTGAATAAAAATAAGAAAATTATATCCAACATTTAATTAAGTTTTGCGATTTTAAGCCAGGCTCGCTGTACATAGTATCAAGTACATTATGGTCTGTGCCTTCAATCCAGTACAGTGAGAACAGCCTCTGTGATCCAAATTTTATTTTTAGTTTTGTTTATTGTTTCTGACCTGTGGCGTAAAGACCGGAAATGCTCTGTTTAGTTCATGGTTTTCTCATTAACTGCACTGGTTCAAAGTGTGAATTCAAGTTTATTTGCTTTGCACATTTCAGCAGCAAGGCAGTTCAAAGTGCTTCACATGAGGACAAAAAACATTATATGTGCATTATAGTAGCGAAATAAAGATTGAAGTAATGAAAAGTTGTAATCCAGGCTAGAATTGATCTATATTTCACTTATTAATCAAAGCCAACAAATGGGTGTTTAGCCTTGATGTAAAGGAACGTCTCAGAAGTGCAGCATAAAAACTGAATGCTGTTTCTCCATGTTTGGTTGTGGTTCTGGGTACTGAGAGTAGACCAGAACCAGCAGCCCAGAGAGGTCTGGAAGGTTGATGCAACAACAGCAGATCTTTAATGTATTTTGGTGCTAAACCTTTCAGTGCTAAATATTTTAAACTGTATTCTCTGAGCTACAGGGAGCCAGTTTAAGGACTTTAAACTGGGTGATGTGCTTTATCTCCCTGGTTTTAGTAAGAACCTGAGCAGCAGCGTTCTGGATCAGCTGCATGCTACTGGACCATTTTCAATCTAGCAATATAAAGGCGAAATGTCTAGAAATCTAAAAGAAAATAGTGAAGAACTCCTTCGGACATATTACTTCATCCTTCCTTTAACCACAGGACAAAAATAACCATTGTATTGGTGCTCTGCTTTCTCATCCCACAGCGGCGCACAGTGTGCTGTCGTGATCTTATTGTCTGAGGAGTGAGATGCAATCAAATTCAGAGGCCAGCCTAATGATGTTAGGCTGAGAGTCATTCCCGTGTGTGTGCTCTATATCACTTTGAGAAAAGGTTAATTTAATAAAGCATGTGAAGCTCATGTCTGTGTGTCCACACATATGTTTGAGGGGCTTTTAGAAGAACTGCGGGTATGACACCCAGACCCTCTGCAATGTAAGCATGAGAAGAGCCACTGAACTGTAAGAAAAATATTTGTTTTATTAGCAGAATTCATAAAAAAAATCTTTATAGCTAGATGTTTGCACAAACAAAACATTCATATATGTATAAGTCACATTTGATCAGGTATATGAGAATTAAAAAGTTGGGTTTAGTGTGTGTAAAATATTTCTGTACACATGGGGGCGCTGGTGCTTTTTCCCTTAATCCTCAGGTAGTTGAGTTCCCTTTCTTGTACAAGGCACAATATAAAGCCCCCTTGGTTATTTTGGCCCTGCTGTGTGAGTGATCACATCATTCTGTGTAACATAATTGTCCCGCGGCTCATGCATTGATTTAATTTGGGTTTTACAGCTCGACAACCTGAGAGAATCCTTAACATCATTGACTTTGCCAGAATTGTGAGATTTGTTTTATTGTGTTTCTTGACTGATCCTCTTAGATGATGATTAATCTGACAACCACCACAGGAAGGTCGCAGCTCACCAGATAAGGACAGCTCAGCGGGAGAGATATGAGAGCCTGTGGCCAAATGCAATCTGCCTTCTCTTGCCAAGGCGAGGCTGAAACGTGATTGAAAAGTGTATTGTTTTTTTTTTTCCAAAGGTTGCTGCATGAATTAGTCGGCGGTGGTTGGTTGTTTCATTTGTTGTAAGTCATTTTAATGTTGGTAATTAAGTAAAAGCTGTAAAAATGGAAACGGCTAAATGTAGGAATGTTCCACTATTATTTTGTATTGCACCTTAAGCAAATGCATAAGGTTTTAGTTTTTTTGAGTTTTCTTTTGTTGAAAACATAGTGGAGCACAAACCGCAAGAACCTCTCAAATAGCTTGCCTCCAAAACAACTCGGTTCTTCCTTGGTAACACAAATTTGAGTTGTTGTAAGAAATTCTAGTTTTTATTGTAGTGCTGGCTGTGTTTTTAGAGCAGCTGCTCTGTTGTCCCAGTCAGAAGTCTTTTCTGGCCTCCAACAGGTTATTCTGTGCAGTACATGACTTTCTACCTGCATATTTCCAAGAAGACCAAGTTTGTAGAGTGCATTACCAATAGTCAACAGATTCTTTCAACCTGAGCTGTAGATCTGTGCAACTCCTCAAGAGTTAAATTGATCCTCTTTGGTGAATTATTTTTCAGATGGGTTGAACATGTGAAAATGTTTAAAGCTTACAATCTTATTTTATTTCCTAACCTTGTTTTAGACTCCTACATATATTTTTGCCTGCCTTTGAAAATCATGTATTGTTTGTCCAATTACGCACTATTTTGAAAACAAAGCTTGGGAAAGACGAGTAAAACAAAAGCAACAGATGCTTCAGCTTCTTAATAGCAGAAACTTGCTGTTCCTTTCTTTTTCTTAGCGTTTTGATCATCAGTTTGAAAATGAGTTTTTCTGTTTTGGGAGGAGATAGGTTTTCTGAAAACGCATCACAACACAATCATTAAGGGGGGCCTAATTAAGCCAAGATGATGCCTGTGAATTACACTGACAGAACAGCATCTGTCACACTGATAGTTATGAGACTCGGAAGCACAGCAATCTAGTCACTGAACATGATTGAGTGGAGGGGCTGTCAACACGCAGGCTGTATTACAGCATGAGACTGCCAAGTCAAACAATGCTTACTGCATATTCAGAAATAGAGCTGCACAATATATTGAACTGCAATTGTCACCGTTGTTTCAATGTTTTCAATATAGTGGTCGCAAAAGAACTGCTTGGATACGTAATTGGTTGGTTATGTGTGTTTCCGCTGCCATGCTATAAACCCTGCTTGCTAATAATATATTAGTTGCTTTCCTTAATGCCTGCAGCTAATTCAGATCCCTGTGGCTCTATAGGTCCTAAATTTCAATCTTAAGATTTTCATCACAATTTTCAGCAATATGGTTGGAGTGACATATTTTACTAATGAATCCCTCTTCAAAAATTCATTGTAAATCCTGGTCCTAAGAGATTTATCACACCTAGACTTTAGATTTTGGGGCATTTTGCTTAGGATTTATTTATTTTAGAGGCAATAATTATGTTTCAAATTTTTTTAGTATTATTATTATTATTGTATGCTTTGAGAATAATAAATTTAAACCACACCAGGAAAGGTGATCTGAATCTTTTCCTTTTTTTTTCATTGTCTTTGAATTGCTAAGACACACAGCTTACAATTTTCTTTGAATATGTACTTCAAAGTTTTAAATTCTCCCAAGTTGACTTTCTTTTTTTCCCTTGTACTCCTCACTGAAAGACGAACAGAAACCATTTTCACCTTGGCTGATGATTCATTTCCATTCTTATTATTGCAGCTAAAAGTGTAATTGGCTTTTCCTCATTAAAAACATCAGTTTTGGCCTTATATCAGGCAGTTAACTAGTTGAGGTCCTTAAATCATCAAAGAAAAATGCTGTACAAATGGTAATTCTTTTTTCTTATTAGTTTTATTTGGCTGCCTTGTAAAAAAGTTCCTGTGAAAGTGTGACAGGCCTCGCCTGAAGGCAAATAGTGGGTGACACGAGCTGACTTCCTGTTAAACCTCAGGGGGAGGAAGGGACATGGTGGGATCACATCATTAAAATACTTGCAGTCAAACCTCAAATGGAGGCGCATGATTTTAAAACAGATGGTTGTTACATTCAACCGTCAAAAAAAAAAAAAAAGGAGGTAGAAACATGGAATATGCAAAAAGTACCAAATCAGACACTAGGAATATAAAATAAATGGTGAAACTTGGATTTGAATGCGTTTTTCTCCCCTATTTCCAATATCCTTTCAGCTTTCTCCTCTGCCTGCCTTGCTTTATCCTGTTGCTTGCCTTGGACCCCCATTAATGTCTTTTCACCTCCTCTACGCTCCCCCTTCATGCCCCTGGGTGTTCATTGCTCTGTCACAGGCATGGCACCGGCCTCTTGACCGTGATGCTCTCTGGCAGAAAATCAATAATTCACTCCTGGCATGATATGGAGATAAGATTGTCATAATCCTGATGTTGTGCCTTCGTGGACTCTCATTTTCCCTGGTAATTGCCACTCTGTGATGTCCTTTGCTGATATCATGATGGTCACAGCAATTTGTTGTTGAAAAGACAAAAAAAAAAAAAAAAAAACCTTCACTTTACACAGGCAAACACAAGATATGTAAGTGTTGCCACAGTGTTAAGAAAATAAAACTAGTGGATGAAGATACTTGCTGGAGGTGTGTAAACTATCTGCAGGGCTGCTTATGATGGCGTGTCGGAGCTTAAAGATTGATCTGCTTGTTTTTATTCAGCAGTTTTGGGTTTATAGTGGAGTGCTGGACATTTTTGTACTTTGCAATGATTGATAAGCAAACACAGTTTCATTTATTTTGGAGGACAAGATGTCCAGTTCGTAACTGGAAGCTGCTGTTTCAAGCTCCAGAAATGAAGTGGAAACTATATTATATAAAAATATTTACATATGAGACTCATTTTAAAGGAAGGAAACAGTGGCTCTAGAGTTTCCCTGTCTTGTTGGCCTGAGTTGACTAATGAGCACCGTTCAGTCGACCAGGATGATAGAAAAATCATTTTACAGACCTCCCGGGGCTTTGATTGTTTCTGTTCCTGTTTGTTGATCTGAATGAGGAAAAAAAAAAATCCCACATTTTAATATTCCATTTTCTAAAAGTTGCATCCATCCAGTCCTCTCAGTCTGTCTATTCGTCCATCATCCACCTGTTTGACAATCAGTCATTCTCTTTTTCCGTTTGTCCATCCAATCATTTACCATCTGTCAGCATAACCCATTGGTTTTAATTATCCATCTGCTAGTCTGTTTTTTCTGTTTGTCTTTTTCACCTTTCTTTCTCTCTCCATCCCACCACTCATACAGTCCAGAGTTTAGATCAGGTCTGAAAAGTCCAATCCACCATGAGCCTGATCCAATCCAACTAATTTACTGGAAATATAGGCCGGGGCTCTAAGTAAACTCGACATATTATACTGTTTTTAGGTGAACTGGTAATTTCTCCCGTTTTTAGCTTTTGTTTAGCATCTTCCAGCTCCATTTTGTCGCTTGTTGTTGAGTCAAGTGCAAATCTGAGCTGTGTGATTGATTGGGAGCGGAGCAGGCTGTGTGGACATTGTGCGCTTGTTACAGCCTAATGAACTCCTGAACTTTAATTTATTTCTTTCCTCACAAGGGTAAACTACCTTCTCCTCTGTTTATACTATAATATGTAAATTAACACAACTTTATGTCTGATAAGCCTGATTAGAGTGCGACTTCTTTAAAGACAGTGGAAAGATTTTAATCTTTCACAGATTTTTCTTTATCTTTTTTTTTAAAGGCCACTCACAGCTTTAAACTAATGTTCATATCTTCTTTTGCTAGTATCACATAAACTGGGCAAAACCTACATTGTTAATTTCTCTTTTTGTTTATGCTGGTCATTATGCCCTCACATTCATCCTCATGAAAGACATGAAATATAAGATGAATGACTTTTCAAAACAGATACATCGTCTGAACATCTACTCTGTCGCTGCAGGGAGTTTTATTTAGTTAGAAGAGATTTGAAGTCATTCTTGACAAACATTGTGAAAAGAAATTCTTGTTTAACATATTAAGAGATTGTAATTCTTTCATCTGCTCTGCTTTCTTTCATTTTTCCCTCCCTCCCCTCTGCTGTTTGTATTTTCCAAAGTCCATGTTTGGAAATTGATGTCATACTTCCCCAAAACAAGAACATGGGAGGGTTTTTTACCTGTAAACATCTGCGTGGGATGTAAATGCGAAACCGTCGGTGTAGATGAAGTAGTTTCGCTTCGACACTCAGCCGTGCCATCTGCTCTGTTTGAGATATCATTTTCTCTCTTGTGCTATTCAAATGTGGCAGCGTTCGTTGCAGTGTGGCCACTTCCTTAAAGCGATGCGCATGAATAACGAGAGAACACGCGGGATTTCCCAAGTGGGCTGATGAAGACCTAATTCATCAAATCAATGCAAACATTTACAGTTGCTACACCAGTTTATTTAAATTGAAAATAGAGAGGACCCACAAGCACCACATTGCAGCTATTGGTTCCTCTCGGTTACAGTATTTTTGCTTGTTGTCAAGGTAGAAAGATTGGCCCTATCCATAGGGGAGGTTGCCCCTGCAGGGTTTATCATGCCTTGATTTTCTTCTTTGGCTTCTGGCTGATACAGTTTTTACTGCTTTGTATGGAGGGAATTGACTCTTTCTCCCCTTAATGTTTCCCTTGCAGGTCGTTCCCCTCCTATGCCTTGCTTACATCTGCAGGTCACCTTTTGGTCTGATAAGCTCAAGCAAAGCAGAGGCTGCAGGTCACTCAATCAGCACTCTCTGCATGCTTCCAGTGCCAGCTTTGACTTTACCTTATTTTCTCTCCCCAAACACTGTTGAAACAACCCGAGCTGCTCAATTGGCAGGAGGAAAGGAGACATAGATGTTTGCCCTGATGCGTCCAATCCTTATTTTGAGTCCAGCGTGGATTTTTTCTAATTGTTCCTTTAAGCAGGCAGAGTTGAACAGAGCTGTAGCTCAAGACTTGCCTGTTGAACATAAACAGATTTTTTTTGTTCCCCTCAGGTAATCTGGAAGGCATTGTTAAAGCTAAAAAAAAGTTGACTACTGTAATCCTCGTCTCTGAGGCCTTCAGGAGGTTTATTCAAAAAAACAGACCTCGGCTCTTCTTATCAGCACAGCGGCACAAATGGCCGTCACTCCATCTGCAAAGACACTCCTCCAGCTTCCTGTCTGGAAATGAGAAACACAACTGGAAATGAGAAAAGTTGATGTGGTGGTCACCTGCCAGACAACACGGCACACCGGTTCTGGTGGCTGCTGTACTCGCTAGAAGAGAAATCATTGGAGCTTGGTCGGAGAAAGGAAGGGACCCACTTAATATTCACAGAGCAGGAGCACGGTGAATGGAAATGAGTGAGAGGTTGGGGGTGGAGGGGAGAAGGTCGGGGCAATGAAAACAGAGACTGAGACAGAATGTGAAATTGCAGGATAGGACTGGCACCAGTGCACAGTGAAGCAACTTATTTTACAAGTGCTAATAACCCAGGATGGTGTGGAGATGCAGATTTACTGGGAAGGTCTGTGGCTCCTGAAAACTCAGCCTTGTGGAGCTGCAGCAGGGCATGAAATTGTTGGAAATTGATACTGGATATGCGGTTATGTATGTGTATATAACAGGTTATGCTGGTTGATTCCATTATGGCAATGCCCCTGGGTTGGGTGATTTGGAGTACTGGATGCATGTCCTGTGTACAGACTGGTCTCCATTTTGAAATGTGAGCACAGTTATTAGATGAAGTTGAATGAACTTATAGTTTTGACTATTCGTTTTATTATTATTATAGAATCTATCATTCTAAGATATAATTAAATCTGAATAACTCAAACAAAAGTGAAATTTTGTCCGTTTCAGGTGAATATATGTGAAAAATTATTGGGCAACTGTTACTGTGCAGACCGATTATGTTGGTAAGTCAACAAATGACACTTGTTTTAAATAATTTCTTGAAGTAAAATAACTCAATTTACAATTTGACCATTGATTTTACTTATGGGGTCTGTCAGTTTCTTCATAAATCCCTGATAAATTTTTTAAAATCTGTCTTTAGATTATTATTTTTTTGCTCTTGAATGTCCTTTTCAGTGGTTGGTTGGGTTTCAGCCTTTCTCACCGTAACCATGCACTTACCATGTTGCACTTCTTGGTACTCCAGGTGGGCTGCAGTTCTCAGATATAACAGCGCTGAGAAATAATAGGTCTATTTTTTCCCTCAACAGCTTTCTGCAACTATTTCTGACAAATGGAATGATGGTTCCAATTTCACTCCTCAACTTCTTACTTGTTTTAAAAACGCTGCATTTGAGCTTTTACAATTTTACGTTCTAGTCAGGTAAATCTTTCATGCTTGCGTTGCTGTAAGGCATTTATCTCTTTGAGCCACACCAACCCTCATTAGACACTCGGCAGCTAGTTCAAGTATTCCTGATGTGTACCTGGTTGAATCTTTTTGCCTTCAGATATTTCTTTATTCTTCCTTCTCTTAGATGCAAAGTAGGATGGATCCAGGCTTTAAAATTGTTTATTCTGAATATTGAATCTGAAATTAACAGGCAACCTTTTCAAAACTTCAAGATCTTGGTGGAGAAATGACCTAACGTTACAAGAAAACAGAAGATTTATCAAGTTTTTGGCAGGCTCTGCTGGTCCTGTAAGGTGTGATTGTTGACATTTTTAGGCTAAGTCCATGATTTTCTCAGAACTCTCTACTGCAGCTTTAAATGTCATCCCTCTGTTCTCAAGTTTGGCTTGAACCACAGCCAGTCGTCTTTACCACATCTAAATGCATCAAGTTGCTGATGCGTGAAACAACGATCCACCGTTTGTGTTGATCAACTGAACATGTATACCTTGTAAAGTCACTTTGTCAATCCAATTAGCTGTCAAATCTACACACCTGGGAATTAAAAAATCTGAACAAAATTAAAGTGGTTCAGATTACTTGCCTCATAATTGCGAGCTTCCATTTTATTTTTACAGCAAGTGTGAAAACCAAACTGTTTTCCGCTTGAAGCACAGGGCAGCGCTTCTTTCTCTGCCCTTTTCCCTTCACTTTTAATGCCTTCTCTAATGTCAGCCATTGTGTTCCTGTCACGGGCCTAACCTTCAGGTGTGCTCTCACAGCGGTTCAGTGTGACTGCAGTAAGGACGAGGGCCGCTGCAGACAGGATGCCACGCTCGTTCTCGAGTCTGGAGCAGAAACAATGCTGGGGAAGGATATGATATCCTTTCATTGTCATGGTCATCAGGGGTGACTAAAAAAGCGTGGCTGGTGACAGAAATGAGTCTTGGGGCTTCCCCCTCCACCACTGCACCTCCTATTCATCCCCTTCCTCTTGCCATGCTAAATTAGAACTGCCTGTCTTCTGCATCTCTCTCTCTCTGCATCTCTCTTTCTCTCTTCCTGGCTTCATGTCTGTCCTCTTTCATTCTTGAAGTTACAGAGGAGAGGAACAAGAGGAGGTGTCAGCTGACTGAGCCGCTCCAATCAGATAACTTCAGACGGAGGTGTTTAGCAGCTGCTAAAATCAGATTTAGCCCGAGGAAGGGGAGGAGAGAAGAGAGGAGAAGGGAGGGAGCAGGAGGTTGGAGCAAGGCAGCGCGGCGTGGATATGCACCGGTAGGGAAGCATGTTGAGTCGGGGATCCGTGCCATGGACGAGTCGAGCATTCTGAGGAGGCGAGGGCTACAGGTAGGACGTAAAACAGCTGTATGCATATCGATCCGCAGCGGCTTCTCCTTTCATCGCGGCACAGTTCTGACTTTTCCCCGGTATCAACACTCCACAGTTGCAGCACTGCGTGTGTGTCCTGCATGTGAGACAATCTGCTGGCAGAGCTGAGCATAACGCCGCTGACTCTTAACAACCTGCGATGTTCTCTACTCTTTGTCAGCGTTTCTAAATAAAAGTTCAGACAGCTGCAGATTGACTTTCAAATAAAAGATGGAATTGTTTCTCACGTTTAATTGGTGCTAGCTGTTGGCGGGTTCTGGGTGATGGGAGTGTGGAGCTCCCATTCATGTAGCAAGATCGATTACAGTGTCTTGTGAGGATGCCTTTCTTGTTCTTTATTGACTTTTTATGATAATTGAGTGCAGAGTGAGGCTTTTGCCCTGCTGTCAGTAATCCTGATGAAGATGTGAGCTGAGTTTAAGGCAGCTCTCAGAGAGAGAGAAACAGCAACTAAATTATTGCCGCTATCAATCTACAAAACAAATTACATAAATGAAAGTGGAGAGCGCGGACAGGATGTTCTGCAATACCAAATGGCTTTTATTGTACAGCAAGTGTCCCTATTATTTTTAATCAGAACCCCATCAGACATTAATCATTTTGTTCAGCCTAGTCTTCAATCTCTGCCTGCTGCAGCATAAACTGGACTTGATTTATAATTTTGCTTACCCTACTTGGGGCCACGCACAGAGAGACGAACACGTTTTAAGGGGGAGTCTGTTTAAAATTCAGCTCAAACGACTGCATGTGTTTGGAATCACAAACTCCCAATGAGCCGCTCTTTCTCGCCTGCATGCTGACTGATAAATTTAACAAGTTGAACTTCAGGTTTTTCTCCCCTCCTTGTTCAGACATTAATTTTCTTAGTTTCAGTGTCAGGACGCTGCTCTGAATATAAATTTTTCTGAAAAATGCTGATATTTAATGTATTCCCTTTGAGAGCATTTCGTTATAGAAATGAAACACTTTTTTAAAACATTTTACAAGCTGCTACACAGTAATTTTATGTACATTCCCTGTCTTCACCCTTTCCCATGCAGCACTTCTCCGTGTTTCCTAAGCTGCATCAGTCGGAGCAAAAACGACGGGTGTGCTCCTGTGGTCAGGCAGCTGCCGTGCTCTGACTTTCACATTCACCACGAAACGCGGAAGTTAGTTTGTCAGGCAAATGAATGCGGCCGGTTCAGCGACAGTTTTCCATTCATTCCTAGACAGGCGAGGGATGACTGCACTGCTAACAGACCTTGTTTATGTTGAGCAGACTACGAGGACGGATCTATTTACAGTAACAGAGGGTCCGCTCGCTGCCGCTTCAGGAAGGAAACAAGCTAACAGCAGAAGTCAAGTTTTTCCATCTGTACTGCTTTCACGTAATGATATTAAGATTTAAAGTTGGTCAAAGTATTATGTTATGATTTTACAACTTCTGTGGTGTCAGAATAGATTCCAGTTTGCTTCATCTCCTGCTATTTTTTATTTATTATTGACATTTCAGTCTTTTTCTATTGTTTTCTATGACAGTGCCTGAAGTAGTATGAACATTTTTATTTTCAAGCTGTTTGTGTTTATGGAGAAAGAATTTCATTACTAATATTTGGTTAAAATAGATTTAAAAAATAAAGAACAGAAGATCTGTGATCAATCGAGGCCTTGTTTAAATGGTCGCTCTGAGTCTTTGACTAAACTTAACTTTTGATTCCTGTTGTCTGTGTAATGTGTGTGATTTGTCCACTGCAACCATAATTCTAACCTTTAAGCTGTCTGGCACCATTTAAAAAAATTATCTTTACCATTTTTTTATTGTATTTTTCTATACAAAACTTTTAAGCAATGTAAACACTTGACATCCTGTACATTCACAGAGAGAGATAGAGACTGTATTGGCTGCGGCTCCCAGCTTATCTTTGTCTCCGTATTAGTGTATGCATAAGAAAGCGGATTTGTTTGTAGGTTTTCTCATTGCAAATGCAGCATTTAATGAGTCAAATTTGATCCAGAACACAACGGTTTGTGTTGAATCTGATAAGTTTAGAAACAAATGATAAAACTAGTTCTGTGTTAGCTGTGTTGTTGCTAGGGTGCTATTTAAAGCTGCTTTCTTAATGTAGTTTAATTAACAGCTTATTATGTTTGTGTTACAGCAGCTCAGACTGAGACAAAATTCAAAATGTCTTTACCGTAACAATCTCATTTAAAATGACTTGGGTGTAAAAAGAAATCTTGATCAAGACTTTCCTACTGTGAATTTTTTCGTTGCAGTGGATATTGTTGCAATAGATAGCTATTGCCATTTATTTCCCTGTTATTAAAAGGGGAATATGAGATTTATTCACTACACATAAATATTTCTAGGTTTTACCACATTGTTCTTAAACAAAATTTCTTGCTTTATAAAATAATTAAAATTTGGCAAAAAATATTTACTGTCAAAAATGTTTAAAAGGATAACTCGGTAAATTTAGTGAAATCTGAAGGACATGTAGGAAAAAAAAGTTCAAATATGTCTTATTTTCTTTAAAAAAATAAAAATCCTGAGCCATCACAAAATATGGCGTTTAGTTGTATTTCTGTAAGCACATTCATACATTGCATTAATAACTGTCTAACTTAACTATCCATATGATCCTTTAAACATTAAACCTTTAGCTTTGCTTTGCTATTTCCGATATTTTTCCATAATTCCTTTTTTCATGACACAGCTCCACATTTCATAGCTGTTTTAGGGTTTATATACCAAAATGCTTCCATGCATGCCCTTCATCTTAATTATGAAGCTCCCACTAGCAGCTCTTGCTTTATTTTACTTTACTCTCAGCATCAATCAAACACTGTCTCATTAAAAAAGAAAATATTTCAGATTAGAGCTGCTACACAGCATCTCCAAGAGCAGCTAGTGTGGCAACAACTGTGTGGCATAGTCTGACACAATAACAAAAATCTTTTTACCATCAAATTTTAATATCGTTTCAGTTTTGTACGTAAATTTGTTCATATTATTAAGGCTGTGACATTTTGTTTCCAAAAACAAAAGACAAACTTCTGACCCGGCAAAGAAAAGGACAAACGGAGAGATCGAAAGAAGGAAATGGCTCTCTTTAGTTTGAAGAGGAGCAGGTTTTCTGCTCAAGTGCTCTTGTGCTAAGCGGCGACTTTTTGCCAGGATGAGCAACATTTCATAGTACGGCTGTGGAAGGGGTTGGAATAACATGGATTTTTATTTGTTTTTATTAAACAAAGTCAATCAGAAATGTCGTGTCTAAGGAAACACAAGGCTACAGATTCTCACAAATCCAAATGAAGGTTTGAATTCAATCAACGAGTAACGGCATTCTCCCTCTTTGTGCTCGTGTAAATTAAAAAGACAGTTCCCTTTCATGTTTCAGAAGATGTTTCTTCTGATTAAAATTGCATGCAGAAATGTATGGAAGATGCTCTCAGATGGGGGGTAAAGTTGTGTACAACATCACCCTCTGGTGGTGATGTCAGGAACTGCATCCCTTGTATGGTCTAATTTACTTTTGGAAAGAGTCTTGATCTGATCTGCCCAGAATCTTTTGACTTGTGTGTCCACTGGTTGTATTTTTTTTTTTTTTTTACATCTAAAAAGTCAAGCATAGAGCCAATTCTTTGTTTTGTTTTGTTTTTTTTCTTTCTTTTGGTCTTTTGTACAGATCTAGAGATAAGTTAACACAAATTAGTTACTGAACAGGAGCACAAACATCTAATCTGTAAGAATTTTAATGAACTTGTTAGTGTCTTTATTGCAGTATGAGTGTTTGCTTTTGGCCCGACTTAACATGTGTGGGTTCTGTGCATTAGCTCATGTTCAAGCTAAGTGTTTAGATGTCTTTTAGTTGTTCTCTTCCCCTCTCCTCTTTCATCTCCAGCTGCTCACGCCGGCTGTCGTCTGAATTAGTGCATCACTTCTCTCGTTAGCATTTTGTCCCATCAAACGTTCAGCCAACCGGCCGCAGTGAGCCCTTAAAAACAAATGCCTCTTACTGCTAAAATAAAATGAATTCCCTCCGTTTTTATCAACACAACCTCATTAGCAAGGAGAATTTAATCATAAAGCCTGCTAGCCTTCAAGTTTTTTAATAAATGGTGAATAAAATGTCACATATTACAGGTGGGTATTGATTCTGTTGTTGGTTTTTCAGCAAGAAAAGATTTTCCTTGGACTGTGCATGTTGTAACACATGAACACATTTTAGTTTATTTCTTCTGTATATATATATATATATATATATATATATATATATATACATACCCCATGAAGCGCTTTATGCTAATTATTGTCACTGTGTTTGAGATTTTGGAAAGCTGTGAAATTTATGTTTTTTTCCTTTTGACATACATTGGTCCACAATGTTTATTCTGTTTCTACCAAAAACAAATCTTAATATTTGGAAAACAACTTAACAATTTGACTAATTATTCAGCATTTGAGTCACACATTGAGTACTAAAGTCTGTCTGCTTCAACGCAGGACCATGAATGGTTTTTAACAAGGTCTAAATTAAGACCTGGATCACTGAACATATATATGTAATTCATTAAAATATTCCTTCATATTATGTTATTAATGTTATGCATCATATACTTTAGTAACAACTGATTTAACAGGCAAATTCAAAATCTATAAAAAATTGCATTTAATATCAAAGAAACAGCATTTGAAAGGGTCATCCAAGTTTGGTTTTAAAAACTTCACATCATCTTGTTGCATCATATCTCTCTTCTTGTTTTTTAGGTAGCAGAAACAGTTTGGATTATTCATTTCAGGTTTAGGATGTCACATTTCTTGTTAAAACACAGTTTTAAGGTTTTATGAAATTCTGTTCTGTTCAACAATTGGATTCGTTATCCACTGACTCGTTGCTAAATTTGATGACTATTTGTGAAAATCTTTCTTTTTTTATTCTGTTTTTAAATTACTCCACACCATGTGGGGTCAATCAGTCCCATAACCTGCCAAATGATTGGTTGTGTGTTTTTTATGGCCAATTACTTAATCTCAAAATGAATTGAAAAACTGAAAATTTGACAACTGCATCGACCGGATGATAATTGTTGGATGCTTCAGTGGTAAACAATCAATGCAAGAGTAAAAAAAAAGTGGCACCAGTTGAAGGATGAGAAAGCGTGTCATATAAATATAAGAGCTGACTTTATGAGCAGATTGGATCAGGAAATATTTCTGACTGTATCTGCCTGCTTTATACTGAGTTATCAGCTGGTTGGACAAAAATCAATATCCTTCAATCTGAAGGGAATAAAACTTCAGGCAGGCAGTTCATGTTGTCACTGATTTTTATAAAATTAGTTTAGATCATTTGCTGTTTTTCAGTGTCATTTGGGGAAATAATGCAGCTTTAAATCAGTGGATTCTGGCAAGTAATGCAGAGAATCGGCTTCAGCTTTTCTCATTAACCTTTACTTTTCTTTAAACAAGCATCAGGTATGCGACATTCAATAAGCTATTAGATAATGATGATTAAATTAAGAGGTCATTTACTCTATTTTATTGATTTAAATCTTCAACCCTGTGAATTGATTCTTAGCTAAATACCTCTTTTCATAGAATGAATGCAAATTTGCTATCAAAACTAAATGTTAAAACAAGGTAAATAACACTTCAAATAAAAAAAAACATTTCTCTTTATCAGCTAACAAAAAATGGATCAAGTTGTTAAAGTGTAGACAGTGAAGTCCTATACATAATTTTTTTAAATGTTAAAAAAATAAAGTAGTGTTATTTGAGAAGCAGAAGGTAACCATTGCGGTTGAAACAAGTAATTGGATTAATCAAGATTAATTGATTATTGAGCCAGTAATATTTAACTGGAATATATAGATTCTAAGAAAAGGTCATTTGCTGCAAGAACAACATATTCAGGGCAGGAAGTAACAGTAAACTGTAAATAAGCGTGCCGTATTTTCCGGACTATAAGTCGCAGTTTTTTTCATAGTTTGGCCGGGGGTGCGACTTATACTCCGGAGCGACTTATGTGTGGAAATTTACACATCATTATATCATATCACAT
>CAEFZY010053012.1:0-105100 GCA_903066815.1 Brachyrhaphis roseni | reverse complement strand
TATATATATATATATATATATATATATATACACACACACACACACACACACACACACACACATGCAGTGTTCCCGTGTTAGTCATGCAGAACCTTTTATGCTTTTGTTTCTCAGTTGCAATCCTACAACAGGCATACTCTGGTGGTTGATCCTGATGAGGAGGGATTTGATGACTTAATCTTAAAAAAGAGGAGGATGATGGAACTGGACTGGAAGGTATGTAAAACTTCATCTCATAAATCATCTAATGCTATCTGTCAATTAGCTTAAAGAAAATTAAACATTACTGAAAATATACAGAGTCAGTCTGAGAGCAGCCATGAAGAGTTAAACTGATGCCGCCAAAAGCATGATTTATGATTTAATTAGAATCAATTCTGAGTTTACCAAATAGATTTTTTTTTCTGACTCATAGAGGTGTTAATTTATTCTCTCAGATGAGCAGTCATACATTTTCTTCCGTTTCGTCAGCTTGTAATTGCAAAAGGAAATTGACTCCTTTTTAGGATAAATTAAATGTGTTAGAAGTCACTGAGGACTGTCTGCAGGCTGCCATAAAGCAAAACATCAAATTCAATTCTGTTTAATAAAGATACTGATTGAGTCAATGGTGATGCAGTGAACACTGTGAGCTGGGATTAATTTCTCTGGAAACTGAGTGAGCCAGAATGTTATTTTGTCATCGCTGTTCTATGTAAGCTTTGTGCAATACTGATGTAGCTGTTTATGACTTAAATATTCTTGCAAAATGGAGTTATATTATGTCTTTACAGATAAAAAAGATGACCAACTACCTGACTGTGCCTCGTCCTCAAGGCTCCCCAACTATGAGCAGAGCCAGAATGGCTTCAGGTAAATATATGCATCAACTGAACACAGAACTGTAATGGATTTAACCTCTTACTGTCTGATCTCACTTAAAACCCAAGACAAACTTTTCCCCTGTAATAGAACCCAGATGGATCAGATATAGTTTATGTGTATGTATTTTCCAGTAATTGAAAATCAATACAAGTGCATCTCAATAAATAGAAATATAAGAAGAGTAAATTATTTCAGCAAGTGAAAATAAAATAAAGTTTAAGGTCACTGTCAAAGGAGCTTGCTGATCTGAATGCTGTATCCCAACATATTAATAGAATGGACATAGTGGAGGCAAAAAGTGCAGTACAAATTCATTCATGAGCAAGGATAATAAGACAGCCTTCCACTGTATTTTCTAAAATCTACAGTCAGTGACGCCATATTCCTGAAAATTTTAGAGCATTTTGTGCTGCCCCCTAGGCTGACAGGCTTGATGAAGAATTTGATTTCATGTCCCAGCAGGACATGGCACCTTCCCACAGAAGAGTGGAAACAAATTATAAAAAATATAAAACAAAGAAATATAAATAAGAGACTATACAATAAGGACAGATTCACTAATTACTGGCAAGTCACCATGCATGAATGGCCAGCAAAATGACCTGTCCTAAACCTCGTAGAAAATTTATGGTGTTTACAAGAGGAAGATAAGAAATGGCATAACCAACGATGTAGATGACCTGAAGGACACTATTAATGCAAAATAGGCTATATTAGCACCTTAGCAGGACCACCACTATGCCATGCTGTATTAAAAAAATAAGTCATGCAAAATAAGTCCTCAACCAAATGTTGAGTCTACAAACTGTTGACATACTTTTAGTAGGCTGACATTTTTGTATTAAAAGATATGTTGTATTGATTTTTATGTAATATTGTAGTTTAACTTTTAATTTTCTGCAAACCAAAATCATCAAAATAAACTAAAAATAACACTGAAAATAATACACTCTGCGTATAAAATACACTCTACAAAACAGGGATGCCTAACCATTCCCCACTCCCTGAGAGACAGGGTATTCCCAACTTTTAGATGCATCCCTGCTCCAACTCATCCCTGCTGACTTAGCTTTTCAGCATCGCATCAAGTTCTGCAGAGGACTGGTAATGAACTAATTAATTGATTGGGGGTTGTAGAAACAGGAATGTGTCTAAAAGTTGCAGGACAGTATTTCTGAATGACTGGTGGGGAGACTCCTGCAATATAGTCATTTTTACTTGTTGAACTGAAGTACTGACGAAATACATTTAGATAATATTCTAATTCATTGAGATGCATATCAATACGGTGTTGTGGAATTGTTTCCCTTCCTTCCTGATTTGCTTTTTCCGGTTTTCGAATGCTTTTCATGCTTTAGTGTTTCAGAACATCAAACTAGTTAGAATATTAGTCAAAGACAAGACGGCTAAACATAAAATGCAGTTTTTTTTAATGGAGGTGTTGATTATTAAGGAAGAAAAAATCCAAACCTACCTGGCCCTGTGTGAGAAAGTGATTGCCTTCTGCCCCCTCCCTTGTTAAAATATAACTTGCCTATGGACTATCACACCTGAATTCTCTTTCTCTAGCCACATCCAGGCCTGATAACTGCCACATGTGTTCTCAATCAAAGCATCACTTAAATAGGACCTTTCTGACAAAGTGAAGTACACCAAAGGATCCTCAAAAGTTTGACATCATGGCAAGATACAAAGAAATGCATGAGGAAAGAGTTCACAAAAGACCCCACACCTTGGGCGTGCTGTGGTGGCGCAGGGGACAGCGCGACCCACATTTTGCCGCATGTCTCCCCCCTCTCCTTCTTGTCAGCCTACTGTCAAATAAGGAACACCAGAGCCTGCAAAAAGACCCCACACCAACATTCAAAGAATCAGGTCACACTTGCCGCATTTCCAGTCCATGTAATGATGCATTCATTCTGTACAAAAATGTATCTTAAAAGGTCTTAAATTTGAGTTGGTGAAACCCTGAAAACTGTATTTTATGTTTACTTGTGTCTGGCTAATATTTAAATGTGTTTGATGCTCTCAAACACAGAAGTGTGATAAACTTAAAAAAGGAAAACCAGCAAGGGGCCAAATACTTTATCACACCACTGTATGTGCTATAAACTGTGCTAATGTCACTTCCCTCCCCCGACTCCTTTGATGGAAGCATGTTTGCATTTGCGAGCCGGCATTTAAACCAGAGTTTGGTTTCATTTTAGGCAGAAATACTGATTTCATACCTCCTCAGCAGAAAAAAGGAAACAAACAGTCATCAGGTATGTAGAGTAAAGCGTAGTCCTTTGAAGGACAGATGTACCAACAGCAACTCTAATCTGCATGCTTTTATTTCTTCATTATTAATTAAGATATGCAGGTAGGCTCTAATTAGCAGCATGTTGTGTATGAGGAGCTTCAGCAGCGTCTTATTAATCTTAAACATAGTAGAATAATACCAGCATGTGTTTATTTCTCATTGAAAACTGCTGTGCTCAGCATTTGCTGAACTGCAAAAGTGTCTAATTAGATGAGTGACATTATGACCTCTACATGTAGTTCATATTTTTCTCCCTTTGCACTTTACTGCTAAAACCAGATGTTAACGTTACATTGTATGAAAAGACACCCAGGCTTTTCTATTCTAACTTCACCTAACCTGTTTTACTTAAGCAAAGGTTATCAACAATATTTTTATTTGATAAATACCTTAATATTGAGAGAGGTTTTTGTGTTTTTGTTATTATTATTTTAATAGCATTCTTTAAATTGAAGGGTAAGGTTAACATACCTTTCCTAGACATTTGGTAGAATTGCCTTTGAAACTGTAACTGTATTACTTGGATCAGAATTTTGGCCCATTTTTCATGTCAGAAGTGATGTAGACTGCCTAACTTTAACCCTTGTACCTTTTCAGCTCCCGCAATTTGTATTTGTAGCTGAGATCAGGTCTTTTTTTGTGGGTCACTACAGAACATTGCCTCAGTTGCTTCAATATTTCCACATAATTATGAACCAAATGTCAATTTCTTGCTAAGTTAGCAAGAAGGTGCTAAATTAGTAATTTTCTGGCTACTATCTTAGTTTAAATTACCTGAGTTGTATATTGTGTGGATTTCATAAAGACGTCCTGATAGCTGTATACACAACTTTATGCTTCACAAAAAGACTGCTGGTTAGTTTTATAAAGTCTTTAAGTAAAGACATCTTTTTTGTGAAGTGCACTAGTTCTTCCCACTGTTTTCTGCTTCCTGTTCTTACATTTGAAAGTTTCATAATTTATCCACCAAATGCAAGTGTGGTCATTAGGCAAAATCCTCTTGTGAGCTCACTGATTTTTCTTTTGATTTATTTCTGATGTCACACAGCGTTGCCTTACAGTGCATTCACAGGTGTAAAAATTATCTGGCATTTATCAAATCTAAATAATTTGGTAATTATAACGGCTCTAAAGTCGGAAAAGTTTAGGCTAATGTCGGAGTGAGAAAAACATTTATACACTGTATGTAAACATCTGGTCTCAACTGTCTAGGCTCATGCATGCTGATTGAATAATAAAACTGTATGTAATCAGTTTCAAAACCCTAATACTGCTGATAGCCTAGTAATGTTATTGTTTTGCCTGCAGATTCACAGGCTTATGTAAAGCCAGGTGCAGAAGGCGTGCCCAGCATCCAGATTGACCTGGCATCTCCACAGTCTCCAGAGTCCATCAGGCTGTTGGATGAGGTCGGACAGGACCAAGGCCTGACGATGAGCCTTCCTTCAAGTTCAAGCAGAGCTTACAAAACTGATGGGAAAGATGACGGCAGAGATCAGCAGAAACTGTTGAGGTGCCTGAGCGACCCAGGGCCCAGTGCGGATGAGGATGAGGATGAGGATGATCCCTTACCAACTTAAGATGTAGATCTCTTAGAGAAGAGCTGCTGCTCTGGTTGGAATTTTCTCAAAATAACAAAAAATAACAAAAAAAGTGCAAATGCTGGAAGAACTAGTGATAAATAGCAAGAGAACAAGCCTGAGGGGAAAAAGAGCCATTACCTTATTATTGTCATTGCTCTTTATTTTGACAGCAGTAGAAATTTACTGCTGCAACTAAAATCTGGGAGAAGTCGGATTTCATGACTGACGATCTGAGACGTTCAGGAAAGAACTATGCATTACCAAAGCTTTGGACTGTTTTAGTGTCAGACAATGTTATTTTTATCTTATGTCATTAATGTTAAGTTCAGTGAGACATTCAGGGCCTCTTGTCTTGAACATAATCAGTAAAAATAAATGTAAATTTTTCACTTTCCTTGTCAAGCTTTGCACTTTAGATTTTAGTTTACACTATCAGTCTGCTAGATTCAAACACATAGATGTAGCTGTTTGAGACGTTTGGCCTTTTTTCACTAGAATATTATTTTCTTTGCCTTATTTAAAATGACATTTCTTTTTTATTTTAGTTTCACGATTAACTGTTTGAAATCATTGCAGTGTGCGGATTCGAAGCTGGATGTGTGTTTACTCTGCAGTACACTGAGTTAAAGAACGATACATCTGTAAAGACTGCAGCCTTTTTCTACGACTACGCCGTTAATTATGTGGAACCCTCTCTATCGCAGGAGGTTGGTGAGTTTTGATCCTTAGGAACTGAGTTTGTCTGAAAATTGGAGAAGATTTTGGTACCATTCTGAGCTAACATGGTACATCGTACTTAAAATAACTTTTATCTACAAATATTTACCTCAGTTTTAAGAACCCGTTTCAGGTCTGGTTAAAAGTTGTTAAAGCAATTTTTTCCCCTCATACTTTAATAGCCAAGTGCCCAGTAGCAACCATTTTCTAATATCACATATTTTAAATGTTTTTTTTTTTTCTTCAGTTTGTACAGCCATCTACTCACGTCTTATAACCTCCTGAATCACTGACTGTCTGCATGTCACTGGAAAAAATGTAAATCTATGCAGGATAGATGTTTAAAATACAGTGATTAATGATAATATCCTCTTTCTATACCCTTTAAAAGTTGTTTAGCTTCTCTATTCATGCAAAAATATTGCTAAAGGTGAAGTTAAAAATCAAACTTGGGCATTATAGTAAACAGTAAATGATAAAATAAATTCACCTGAACTTTTGCACAGTCTAGCTACTAACTTATCAGCTAATCTTGTTCGATAAAACTCAAATCGTGTTACCGTAACTATCAACATCATCGTTGTTTACCTGTACAGAAACAGAAATTACATATTTCCACATAATTTTAAAATATTTAATAAGGTTTTCCAACAGTTAGTTTACATTTTTATATAACATCTGTTTGTTGGAGCACATAATTGTGCTCTGTAAACTTACAAAACCTAAATATCAAACAACTGAATTCATTTTGTTTTTATAGTCTTTGTGGTAATTATAAAACTTATTTCCTAGTTTATGCTATATTACTAGTATAAAGATGAAAAGAAATATAAATTTAATAAATTTTTACTTGACAAAAATATTAAAATCTTATTAATTGTGGTACCCTCACAATGTTTTCACTTTCAAGTTTTTTTTTATTTTTTATATAATTTATGAAGGATATGTAATATGCCACTAAAGCTAAGACTAAATTCATTTAAAAATAAATGTAAAATACATATATTTTTTTCCTACATCATGAGACATCAACTGGTATAAGAAAGATTTCGTATTTCTTTCCACAAGGATTTCACCCAATATAGGGGAAGAATTTCACATTATTGACCAAAGTTTGCATTTAAACTAGAGGAAGAATTCCAGTGATAGTTGTGTAGGACAATAATTTACCTCTGTTTGCTCTTTTTTCTGGTTGAAATAAAACATTTGATGTCACCCTGAACGTTTGTCATCGAGTTCAGTGGATGAAGGGTGCTGAGTATTTTGACTTTAACAATAATTTTGAGTCACAGATTTCTGCTTTCAGTCATCTGTGGAGAAATGGCAGAGTAATATATTTTGTTTTAATGTCCTACAACATTAATGTTCTGATGCTTACGTAAAAACAGCCACAACATCCTAGATATATGGATCATTAACTGACTTTAAACATAAAAGAGGAAAATGGCATTGTTCTGTCCTGCATGTTTACAATGTTCCTTCAAAAAGTGCACGGTGTCAGTTTAATTAATTTAATAGTTGGTAGGGATATTTTTTTTGTTTTGTTTTGTTTCAGATTGTAATCAATGTGGGACAGGGGGGAAATGAAGCTATTGCTGCAGAACACAAAGTTGTAAACCTAGTCAGTTGAAGCAGCCGTTCTTTGTTCTTCTGACCCACACTTAATCTGACCCACACATGGATGTCTGCTGAGAGTTTTAGCGGACCCTAGAGGAGAGCAAAATTTACATCACACACGCTTCTTGAATCAGACAGTTTGTTTGTTTTTTGAGGTGTTTGAGATAACCTCAAGGGTTTCTGGTTTGTAATCCAGAAACCCTCCATTTGCTAAGAGAAAATCTGAAGACTCTTGTTTGTATAATTAATGTGCTTCTCAGCTTTACTTCAGCTTGCTGTGGATATTATAGCACTATAAATTGGTGAGAACTCTGTGTTGTGGCACTGAGCAAATTTGCAATGATGCTGTACTATAATCTTGATATATTTGTTATGAAATTATCCCTGTGCAGACTTAACCAATTTAGGTAATTACAATAAAAATGGGAGAGTGACAATTATCGGAAAATATACGGAAACAACGGCAATGAACCCTGTATGGTTTAAAACAAATTAACATGCCTTGCTCTTATTCCTTAGGGGGCTTTTCAGGCAGAACTGAATTTATTGCTGTTTTTGAATGTAACAAGCTCCTGAACTTTTTCAACCTCTCAAAATCTGTTTAGTCATCGTTGAACCTTTCTGCTGAGCTTCTTTTTGTTCATGTTTAGCAGCCTTGCAAGAAATATTGCACATCTATATACGGAATATTTTGCATATGCTTTTCAGTATGTTCAGCTGGTTTAATTAAAGTTAAATATCTATGAATGTGGTTATATTATTATACGGGAGGGAACTAAAACTTGTATGTTTAGATTCCATTTATAAAATGAAATGTTCATGATTAATTTCAATGATTCCAAAGACTTTTGTTTTAAACAAAAAAGAAAGAAACATTATTTTCATACTTTTCTTTTTCATACCGAATGCATATTTTAGGCAAACATTCTCAGATATTTTACAGAGTAATGTTTGGTGCAAAAATCCTTTATTCTGAAGCCATAAAGCCTGTATTAGAGTATATTTGACTGTGTTCATAAGCAGTTTAACTTCTTGCTTTGGTTAAGCTAAAGGTAAGCAATCTGTGTCTGCTTATCTATGATGTGATCTCTTCCTGTTGTTGATGTAAACACTGGATGTTCTCCTACTGTGGCGAATTGTTTCAACTTGTTGCATTCGTCATCCCTGCCTAAATGGCAAAGCAACACCAGCATTCACCTGAGCTTCTCTGTTCTTGCTTATGCGTCTGCCTTCATGCTCATAATGTTTTACATGTTCAAGTGCTTCATTAGGAAACATTTGTTTTTCACCATATGATGTCAACGTTTTCTGCTTTTATAAATATGTGTGCAATGCATTAATTTCATGTACAAGAAGCTTCACCTTTACTGTGACTTTGTCATTGTACGTTTACTTGAACGGTGAACTTTAACCTTTGTTTTTAAAAAGAGAGTGATGAAAAAAAGTTTAACTTAGCTCACTGTTTGAGTTTTTTTGCTGAATCACAATTTTCCTAAAGATAAACTTTAGGGTAAAGTGAGTACAATCAGACCCACAGTCTAAGCAATAACTGTCTTTAAGTCAAGGTCACTCTCTGCATGTGACCTTTTGTGGAGATTTGTTAACTCATTATTATACTTTTGTTTCCCATGCTGTGGAAAATTAATTTGTTCATGCTTTTTTGTCAGAAAAAATGTTTAAGATCATCAAGCAAATTTTATATCACTCAAAGCTAACTTGAATGAGTACAAAATGCAGTTTTGAAATGTTAGTTTATTATTGAAGGGGAACATCTGTCTAAACCAACTAGGGAGAAAAAATCTTGGAAATTAATCTTTTGCATCACTGTGGAGGAACTTTAGCCCAATCCACTGCCTCCACATTGAAGAGTTTTCAACCAGGAAGCTTTCAACTGTTTAAGATCACACCACAACATCTCAATCAGATTTTAGTTTGGACATGGACTAAACCACTTCCAGCAAAAAAAAAAAAAAAAAAAAAAAAAAGAAAAATTGAGCCATTGTTAAGCAGACGTCCTAGTTTGCTGTAGATCATTGTTCCACCAGTGCTTGAGCTAAAAGTCTGAAGTTCATGGCCAGACAACTAGCAAAGCAGCCCAGATCATCACCACCATGTTTGACAATGTTCTTTTTGTGAAATGCTGTTAATATAATGCCAGATGTAATGTGATCTGCACTTTCCAAAAAAAATCACTTTTGTCCTTCTTGTCCCCAAAATATTATTACAAAAATCTTTGCGATCACAAAGACTTATTTTTTTTGTAATTATGAGACAGACTTGTTAGTTTGTTTCTTCATCCATGGTTTCATATTGGATGCTATTTTTGTCCAGCGTGTTTCTTATTGTTGAATCATCAGCTCTGACTGATGGGTAAATGCGTTCTGGTAGTACTTCTGGGAAGCCAGTGTCTCCATTTGTTGATCATGTCTCTCTCTGGGGTTTACTGGAGTCACAAAGGCTTTAAAATGCTTTTGCAACCCTTTCCAGCTTAGATCCTAAAAAAAATGTGGTTAATCACAAATAATTTCTGACTTAGCAAGAGAGCAATTATGTCTTCACACAGGGCCTTGTTGGTTTGGATAGCTTTTACTCATTAAGTGATATTAACTTTGAAAAACTGTATTTTGCTTTTGATGACTTTTTTCTAATTTAAGGATTGGTTTGATGACCTGAAACATTTAGGTGTGACCAAAAGGCCTAAACTTTTTCAAAGCTCTGTATCACTTATTTTACCATTTTCCTCCAGGTTTTAAAGATACAGAGTAATGTAACCTGCATTACTCTGCAGTAACACCATTTTCAAAGAGAGTAAACTTGGTATTAAAAACCTTTTTCATAATTGTTCTGCATGAAAGCATTTCATCACCATGAGCCAAATGCATTCAATCAACAACTTTTTGATTCACATTACAGATTATTACTGCAGTTATAACAGATGGGCTTCATTGTGTAACCCACTCTTGTATGTCATCATCATAACAATTTCTGTATTGTCATTACTTCATCATCCAGGGATTATATTTATTCCATGTTTACTTGGACTTTCTACATTTTTCCAGATCTGATTTCGTACTATTTTACACAATGCAGAGCACTTTACTAACCCTTGATCTAGAAACACTGCTGTTGGGGACAGCAATAAGAGGCTTTAATTTACGTGAAACGTTGTGCATCAGGCGACACATCAGTGGGAAAGGAATGTACTTTATGATGGGCCTTATTACAGGATGTGCTGACTTTAAAGAAGCTGGGATGTAAAATCTTAACAATTATGTTATAACTTGATGTCAGCGTGGGTTAGATTTACATTTTAGTCACATTTTCTTTTTCTTCATGCCTTACATTTTTATTACCTGCTGTTTAATTGAAATATTGTATTGAATAGATATTTTTTATTACACATCTACATGAATAGGAATATGTTGTACATGAATAGGAATATGTTGTACATAAAGAAACAATATTATTGGAAATTCAATATTTGATGTGTAAATCAGAGTCCGACTATTTAATGTGTGCACTTTCTTGTGAGCATCTCTCATCTATTCATTGTAATGACCACTAAAACTAACAACGGCCATGTAAAGTATGTCATATATTATACATTAAAGTTTAACTTTATAACAAACCTGTGTCTCTTGATGGAATATTTGTGATGACTCAAACGTGTCATGTGTTTTATTTATAAAGCAGCAGCTTTTAAAGTGTGTAACATTACAGAGAATAATTTGCTGTTCTTAAATTGATAACTTCAGGCTTTTGTTAAATGGGGTTATGTGGATTAATTATGCATAATCTGAAATGCTGTGGAGAATAAATGAAACCCTAACTTGAATATTAGGGTGAAAATTACAGCCATCTTCAAAAAATTGAGAGCTATCAAAATGGTTTGACCTACATCCTTATCTGATTTATATTAAATCAAGTGTAATTTGTCAAATGTGGGATTCATGTGGGGTTAACTATTTTTTATTCCTTCACATCATAATTTGTATGTCTAAATTGCATTTTTTTTAAATAACAAAGCACTCCTAATTACCCCTAAATATAAGAAGAGTTTAGTGGTGCTTCCACATTTTCAAGGTATCCAAAAATCAACCTCTCTGCTTAATAATCTTCAAGTTTAAAAAGCACAATTTATTCACATGGTAGCACAAAGTACTTCAGCAAACACATTTAAAACTCTAATTACATCAAAGTAATAATAAAAATGTAAGAGAAACTTTAAATTGCAAATATAAATGTCAGACATAATAGACTAGCTGATAAAATATTTTTTTGACTTGAATTGCTTGGGAAGAGTAAATGCCAGTGTAATCCATATCGGTGTTTGAAATACATTAAAATGCCAGCAGATGGCACTATGCAACTATAAAAATCCACCATCGGCTTCAGCTGCACAAACTTCTCCAATTTTCGCCTTTAATCTCACAGAGGGAACATTTTATATGTGGAACATGTGGCAGGTTTAACTAGTGAGCGGGGAAGGAGATCCAGCCTTTCTTTGGCCTCATTCCATCAGTTTAATGGCATGTTTGCTATTGCCTTCCCTCTCATTTACATGGCTCATATACCTCGTCTTCCTGTATGGCTAATTGTTGTGTTCTGGCTTTAAAAACCTACAGCACTTTGGCTGATGTGCCTTGCAAGCGAATGTTCTGATTTTCAGCTTCAGAAGATGTGCTTTGAAAATATTTGGTTGCTAAATAAGGATGGTTTTGATTATGAATGTGGTCTGAAGAAAAGTTGCAGCAGGACTGAGAGTAAACAGCAGTTTGGAGTTAGATTTATATATATATATATATATATGTATATATTTATGTATGTATATATATATAAAAAAGGAACAGATAATTGAAACTTGAGGAAGGTGTCAAAGGTGAGCTCACTGTTCAGGTCATGTTTACTTCTGTTCAGTGTAAGGTGATAGCTGGCCTCTCCCTCAGTTTAAAGGAGTAATGCACATAAAATAACATCATTAGAAAGTCTTCAGAAAATCTGATAAATCTGGCAGTGCTTTCATCTAAATTTATTGATTTAATCAATCTCAGACAATTCTGTTCAAAGAAAACTTTAAAGCATCAGCATCTAACCGTTCCTTAAAACGCTCATTTTTTAAACTGCAGAATATTTACTTATAGCAGTTGCTTATCTGCCACAACACAGTAAAACTGAATATTTATTTGAGTCCAAAATTTACAAGAGTAAAATAATTTCTTATGATTTTAAAAGGATTCAAGTTTTTGGGGGTGTATACGTGCGTAGTATTCTCTACAAAGGTGCGCAGAAGCTTGAAGTCACCCCAGTTTTCTTAACAGTTTGTTTCCAAGGTGCTGGAATTTTTTATTTCAAAATCATTTGCTCGATTGCAAGCAAAATATTGATTTCTTGCAATCAATATTTTTTCAGTTTTTTAAAATATCTTGAAGTTTACATTTTGCACTTTAGCTTATGTGTATTTCTCGTCAAATCAAATGACATTTAAATTAGCTCCTTGTTTGTTTTGTGTGTCTTTATGCATTGGTAGAAAACTGACTAAACCGTTTGGTTTAGTTCTATGAACTAAAGGTCATAGTTCAGTGGCTTAGCCAATAAATAAACAGGAATCTAACAGCTGCCATGCAGTGCATTGAAAATGAGTGAAAATCCTTTGAACAACTTTGATGGACGTTCAGAAATTTTTGAGGAAATATTGTTGATGACAATATGACAAAAATGTCTGGCGTTTAATGACATGTAGGCAGAGGAAAGCTAACTCACTCGCTGGTTACCTAGCAACAGTCTCCTGAGTAACTTTGCACAGCAGCAGTTTCAGATTTTGCCAACGTCCCTCATGACTGTTTAAAAGTAATTTAAAAAATGGTGTAGAATGAAAACTATGGATAAAACAGGAAAGGTCATCCCACTATTTTGACAGTATATCAGATATTTAAAATTAATAAAAAAAGAATAAATATTTATTAATATCAACAATTAGCTATATTGACTGATATGAAACATTTATATTGTGATAAGATTCTCAGCTGTATCATTCAGCCCTAACCTTTGCACATTTCTGGATATTTTTATGATCCTGCACCAGGTTTTGCGCCATAGTCCATAATCAATCTCTTCATCCTCTTGCTTTACTTCCAGCATCCTACAAGGCCACACCTTTAAGTGTCAGGAAACATTTTGCAACAGTCCTTCAAGAAACAACTCGTAGGCATTGCGACATTATTGATCTGGACACACGGGAACAGGCCGATGCATCTCAGCCTGTTGTTTGATGTATTACAATGAGCAGAACACGGAGATGTACTTTTCCATCGGCTTCTTGGTTGTTGAATAAAACATCAGGGTGAGTTGGAAAAAGGATTGAATGTTTGAGGACAAGAGTAGAACAACAGGGGCTTACAGGACACCGTAAAGTTTGTAGGAAATGTTTTAGAGATAGTCAGCTGTTTCAGGCATAAAGGACCAACTGAGAGGCGTTATGGTAACTTTACACGTTCTGGCTGTCAGTGACGGTAAATGTAAAATTACACTCAGTAGAGGGGGTGCACAGTGACAGCCCTTGGTCCCCTGATGCATTATGTCTGTGTGAATAACTCTGAACTGATAAACCATGAGTTGCTCTGATAACAAAGCACAGTTGAGGGATGCATCCTTATTAACTGCTTGCAAACATTATCACATTGCAGCGCCAGATTTTGCTCACTGTGCTTTCTGCCAAAATGATTTTCGTACATGAACAATCAGGGTGCCGCCATGTTGAGCAATGAGCTGACAAGGATGCGTTCTGTATGAGTGTGTGTGTGAGTGCAGTCTGCTGTCACAGTAAATGACATTTTAGCAGCAGAAGCAAAAAAATGCCATTAGAGTAAATGTGTGGTGGATGAGAAAGGGGCTTTGTGAGGGACATTTATGTGTGCAAGCCATTTATTTTTTGGTGAGAAAGCATCCATGCTTTGGTCTCACCCTGGTCTGCTGGTAGCAGTGACACTGTATTCCCTGCCTCATCCATCCTAGTGATAAACTAGGCTGTCACTGGCCAGCGGAGCTCCATGCAAGAGCAATGAGTGGACTCATGTATAACCTGGCATTTTGAGAAACCCCAATTTGATGTGTCTATTAAGCAAAGGCAGAACACAGGAAATTGCATTTATCTGTGTTTCACTGATTAATATTTTTGTGATCTCTATTTTTTGATATCTGTGCATTTTCTGAGGATACCCCAGCCTTCTCCTGAAACGTAAGAACATACAAATAGCACCTACCTTAGGAATAACCAAAGTGTGGCCCCAGGTGCAATTTGTGGCCCTTGGACTGATTGTTGTTGTCCCTGACTGCAATTCAAGAATAGCTCAAATTTAGTACCTGCAACTTCTCTTAAGGCTTTTTTAAGTGTAAGACTCATTCCAGCAATACCTGAAGCTGTGCTAATCCTGCAGTTCATGAGTAGCAATCAGTCTCTAAGCTGGAAAAGGCTGACAATGGTTTCCTGTCAGTTCTACCTATTTCTATTAGTGGCAGCCTCAGTGATACATCTGCAGAAATGGCATGAGGTACTCTCTCTAAAGGCAGAGAGGTTAAAGGTTCACTTGTATTTCACATCATGTGAACTCAGTTTGATTGATGCACAAACAGCCATGCCTCCACAAAGCCAGTCAGATTCGAGGAAATCCTCTTGGCTGTGGGAATGCTGTGCAGTCCCAGTCACACAACCTGGTTCTTCTGATGTCCGCAGCAAACACAATGAACCTACTGAACACAGGACACCAACACACTGACACCACCTGGAATTAAGCAATACAAATCTAATTTAGGGTGCAGTTGACTGATAAATAGACTATTTTTCTTCACTTGTGCTCATCTGGACCCTTACAATGAAAACCTGGGCAATTGTCTGGACAATGCTGTGTCACTGCTGTGACATGACATGCTGCAACAACAACAAAAAAGGATAATCACACGTAATTTGTGGTTTAACAAGAGGGGCAATGATGGTTTGACTTTGACTTTATTGAACTTAGTGAAATAAAAGAATAAGATACGTTATATACAAAGAAAATAAATTTAAAACAAAATCAAACAAAAGAACAATAATAAAGTATATTTACATGTTTAAAGAAGCGGGTAGAAATATGAAACTTGTTTTTGCACCCACCCCTCTTACATTTATAGCCTCATCTAATGAATTGCTATTCATGTATAAACCTAGGTTGAGGCTGGTTGGAATGTATTATATAGAATCATAAATTAGAAGCTGGATTTTATATTTTCTCAAATTATCTCCATCAAATATAAAACATTAATCTTATAAGCAAAAATAGGAGAAATCTATAGAGGGCAAATGAATCCTCCCTTCACTGTTTACTGTAGGTATAAGATCAAAATGTTAAGCTTAAAAGATTCATATTGTTTAAAAACAGTTCTTAGATAAAATCTGGAAGGAAGACACCACACTACTTGCACCTTTTGCTCAGTTTTCCTAAAATCCTGAATGCCAACATGATCTCCTTGTAAACTGCAGAATGCCTTTCTGGAGAAATTATGAACATTTTAAATGAATTCAGGGCCAATTCTTCTCAGAATTTGAGCCAGCACAAAGTGCCTTTCTCTGAATACAGACTGTCCTTTTCTCACTGACGAAGCTTGCTAAATGCTTCATAGATGTATCTGCTCTCAGGGGATACTCCGTCAGATCCGAAACTAAAAGACTAATTCAACAATTCTATCTTCTTTATCCTCTTCTGTTCTCCAAATTACAGACACCCAGCAGACTGACTCACTGATGGGCTGCGCTGAACAATGGCTCAACAGTGAAAACACGGAGTCAAACGGAATACAAATTGCCTTAAAGTTAGCTCAGACTAAGATATGTACCTGACTGTGACAAAAAGGGAGAAAGAAAATGCCAGAGGAGTTTTGTGCCTCGTTAGATGTTAGTCAGAGCATTTCACTTGAGCTTTTTTGTTTTATAGAATATGCTAAGATCTCTTATATTAGATTTTTAACCAGAAAGGGAGAACAAGGTATTGTTTTAAAATAATCAAGTTAAAAAATGGGAAAATCTATTCGCTTGGGTCACAAAAAGTTCCTCATGCAGCTTAGACAATCCCATGGCCATCAGTGACACTGACAGTGTGCATTACATGCTGTAATTATTAAGCCTTTGGGTGGCTTCCAGGGGTTAGATGAAGGATCTGGAATTCATGTTCAGTTCAAGGGGGAAAAAAAAGCCTTGATGTGCTTGCTGCTTTTAGAGGCATTACAGCGATACTGCTGTGCAGGCTGTTTGCTAATGGACAATTTATCTGCCCATCTATCTTATTTATTAGTGAGAAAACACTATGTTTACAGTCCGCTCTCTGTCCTCCTAACACAAATATGATTTAAACACACACAGATTTCTAATTCTGTTGTACTCTTTGGCATGGACATTGTGGGCTGCTCAAACCATTCAATATCATGATTCATAGTGCTCAATCTGAGCTTTTCTAAATTTGAATTTAAACGATAAAACTGGACAGGAGCCCTAACACAAACTACATGGTCTTTTAAACGCACTACATACTCCTCAGCAGCAGATGCTGGTTTATTGATGGAGATGTTGGTATGCAAACTGCAGAGATAAAATGTAAACTCAGTCGATGCTTAGTCATACTGATTATTTTAGGTTCTCACTCATGCCTGAACTATTTAAATCTGCAAATAAAGGCAATGTAGCGAGACTTACAGCTACAGAAACAGCAGATGAAATTATTTTATTGTGCACTGAGAAGTTGAAAATCAGTATAATTATTTCAACTCCACATCTATGAGCTCATATAATTTGTGTTTTGTTAGAATGCATCATTTGAATGTTAACTTTAATTAAATTTAATTAATGTACACAACATGAAAAAAAGCACGGAGGCACCCCTGTTTTAAGGTTTACAGTACACAGACTCCTTGTGTGACACCATGGAAAAATAAAAAGCATTCAGACAAGATATCAGGAAGATCAATGTGAACCTCCACCAGTCTATCTCATTCTTAGGTAAATTTACACATGTCAGAAAGTGCCACATTCATACATAAGTTAAACATTCATACATAAGTTAAGCAGCATGGGCAGAACAGAACCTGTATCCTGTTCAGGAAGGAGAATGGTTCTGTTACAAATATGCTGTACAAAATGTGTGCATCATCTCCTGAAAAATCAAAAAACAACTAACAAGAGAGGATTTATTTGTCCTTTGTGGATAACAAAGGACAAACATCTCCATCAATAAACCAGCATATAAATCCTCTCTTGTTCATTCTGTTTTACAAAATAGCTTAAGCTCTGTCAGATTGGATGGAAAGCATCTTTAGACATGGCAATAATTCGAATGTTTGAAATGACTATTCTTACGAGGGGTAATACTTGGTCAAAAGCTGTCCATCACAGTCCTGGATGTTTGTTTAAAGTTATTGTCCTGTTGGAAGACGGACATCTGTCTTGATCTTAAGTCATTTTTTCAGGATTCCATCCAGGTTTATCTTGAACTTTCACCATCTCCTCTGCCCTGTTTCTTGCCTGAATTTTGATCTCATCTGGCTAGAACACCTCCTTCACCATGTTTGCTGTGCCCTTTAACACACTATTTAAAACTGCTTTCTTTTTCACCAAAGGTTTACCAAAAAAATCGGCCTTGTATCTTCCTTTATGTTTGTGATGCTATTTGGTTTTTAATGTTCTCTAACAAGCCGCTGCAGACTTCAAAATGTTTTATACTTTATTGAAATTACACAAAGGTAGGTTGTCTTTACCAATTAGGCTGGCTTTCTGTAGCCTTTTTTTTTTGTTGCAATTAATGTTTATTTTTGATTAGAAAAAAAAGTACGGAGGACGCTGAATACAAATGCATGCCACTTTTCAGATTCTTACTTGCAGAAAAGGGGGTTGGGGTACTAAAATTATGTGCTACTTTATAAGAGTGGTCTATCACAGAATCTAAAACACACTGAAAGCTTGTAGCAGAAACAGCAATGGAATGTAAAGAGGCGTAGGAGGTACGTTTTTCTGTTAAAATGTGGACTATATAAAGCTAAAAAAAAAACAACCCACAAGAATTAGAATTGGTTTATGAAACAAACCTATTCAACCGATATCAACAGATATAAAGACCAATAGCTATGATTGGGAATCCGATTGAATCTGAAGGACTTAACTGTAAATTTCTCTCAGGAGAACAGGTGCAGCAAATTAGGTGATATGTGGGGTCACATCCGGTTCAGCTGGCTGCAGGTTGCAACGTTACAGTCTTGGACTTTTCGCTTTCTTCGTGCTCTAACATTGTTTTATTGAGACAATGGTTTTTTATTATGTGGAAAACATCTTGATATTCCAGGTAAGTGTTTCATCACATAACTGGGATGTTGTTTTTTGTCGCTGCTCAAATTGACGCATTGATATTACGATTCCGATCAGGGACCGAAACAGCTGCGCAGAGTTTGAGTTTTTCAAAATAAAAGTAACAATGGGCTTCAAAAAAAAAAAAAAAAAGATAAATAATAATAAAGGTCTTTAACTGTCTAACTTATGCAGTGCTGACCGATATTGTGTGACTTGTCATACCAAGCGTGCATCTTCCTTTTCTTCTTTTCTATTATGGCGGATGGCAAGCAACTTTAAAGTGCATACCGCCACCTACTGTACATGAATGTGTAGCAACATTACTTTACATCCATTAAATTCTATTTTTTACATTTTGTATGCTTTCCTTAATCAGTAAATATCCACTATGTTTCCCAAACACGCGTCAAGTTCTTCTTCTTCTTTTGTGTATTATTGGCCAATGGCAAACAAACTTACGATGCATTTACGCCACCTACGGGACTGGAAGGTGGACATTTGCGTTGGGTGTCATGTCTCCCCTTGAGGTGACATCGGCTTCGACCCCATGCGGAAATAGAGTAAACATTCGACAAACATAATGTAAATAGTGTTATATTGGCAGGGGTTGTGGAACTCAGTGCATTATCTGACATTTTTTGAGTCATTTTTGCTTTGTCAGCCAAAATTGAGAAAAATTTTGGCTGATAATTTTTCTCTGATAAGAAAATTATCAGAGTCCTGCAACACCTCTATAAGGTTATTTGCGGCAAACAAATAACCGCAAATAAATGTGGTTAAAACCCAAGTCTTTAGCATCCGGAGAAAGAATGAAGGGCACAAAGTCTCATTGGATGTGAGTGTGAAAGCTGTGTCGGAGGACATGTTACATGTACAAAACAGGTGAGTAATGACTTACAGAATTGTGAAAATCTACCTTCAGGAAAATGCTTAAAAATAAACAGTATCAAAAAGGTGCTTAAATGTAAGTACCGCAGTTACTGCACCATGCTGCCAGCTACCATGGAATTTACACACATAAAATCAAGCATAACTACCTTCACTTACTGATTTTTAAAAAATTATTTATCCTTATGACCAAAAAAATGCGATTTCTACTACCAGTTGCCTTTGTGCAGACAAACATGGGGTAATTACTGAGATCATAGTTTTATTCAACTGGACATGAGGTCGGCTGCAGGCCTTGATCCATTTATTGCAGTATTCCAGACTCCGTTTGGGTTTGAAAATGTAATAAATTGTATTTTGCCCATTTCATGCTCTGGGTAATGGCTGTTGGGATTGCATGTTTCCTACTGACAACATAGGACCATCATTTCCTATTATTTTCCTTGAAATCTCTATGAGTGTTAGTTCCCTATAACACTCATAGTGTTGTATATTACTCAACCTGTAAAATACAGCAAGAAAATATGGTTATACAAATTATAAAATGGATGTCACTCAGTCATTTTGGTTCTGTTAGGGGTTCTATTCAGAGGTGGCTAGAGAAGCAAATGATTGCATTCAAGTAAGAATTCTATAATGTAAACTGTATATTCCAATTTTCTTGCACAGCATATGTGCACAATACTTTTTATACAATAGTTTTGGTTCCTTTTACATGAATTGCTGCAACAATGCAGAGAGGCACGGAGATGATAAGCCTGCAACAGTGCTGAGGTATTAGGGAGGCCCTGATCACCTTGATAGTGCCTTCAGCTTCTCTATTTTGTTCGCTCAACAATACCCAGCTTACAAATAAGGCAACATGATACCATGATCATTAAACCAGGTCATGGTACTTCTGGAAATTTGGGTTCTGTCACTCCAATCCTCCTCCAGACTTTGAGACCTTGATTTCCAGATGAAATGAGGAAAAATCATCTGAAAAAAATGGGGCTGCACAGTGTCTTATCTAGAATTGCTCTGGATAGTGTTTGGATGTTATACTGTACATGGGTGGTCCACTGGCTTTCAAAAACGACTGTTAGAGTAGTAAAGTGGTGACAGTGACTCAGAAAGAAGGGATTCAGCTTGGAACTAGTGGGTTGTCATTTTAAACCTTCTCTGTCTCAGGGGAAGACACTTCACCTGCCTTGCCTACTGGTGCTGGTGCATCACAGCTGTCTGTCTGTCAAACTGCCCTGGAGTAGCTGTGGCTACAGTCTAGTAGTTTGCCACCATATGTGGGTGAATGTAGTGTGAAACGCTTTGAGGTCCTATGGATTACATAAACTGCTATACAAATACAGGCCTTTCGTCATTTACCATAACTGCTTATATAACATCTTATCCTTAGGTGTGCGTGTCAGTGCACAGTATTGTCTTCCTGTGATGTATTGGGGACCTCTCCAGGGTGTACCCCACCTCTCGCCCAATGACTGCGGGAGACAGGCACCAGCTCCCAACTCTAGGGTAAGTGGATATAAATAATGGATAGATAAGATTACTTTGGACCATTGAACAACAGTCCAGTACCATTTTCTCCTTAGCCAGATGCTATTGACGTATCTGATTAAGGGGTGGCTCAACACCAGGAGTGCAGCCCATGTTCTGCATGTGGGGCCTCTTTAAGCACTGACTTGCACTGCCATCCATTGACTGATGAAGTTGTACTCGCTTTTTCTATCGCATCTTTTCTTTCCACTTAATTTTCTGTTATCAACGAGCTGTCAAATTAGTAGTCTTCCTTATAATTGTAAAGGCCATAAAATTGCTTTTACAGGTTTCTGGACTGATAACTATTTTACCTGTTGTTTTTTTTCTGAGCAACAAATTGTTGGGTTTTTGTTAGCTGAAGCCACATTTCTTCAAATTTACTTGAACAAACAGAACTATCAGCCTGTACTGAATCTGAATTAATTGGACTTTTGAAATTACCGTTACATACTGCTATATTTTTTGGGAAGATTTTATATATATATTTTTTAAATTGTATCCATATATATTTAAGAGTATCGCCATAATTTGTGAAAATTTGTATACAGTTGTAAAAATACAGTTAGAAGCACGGTAGGCAGTTTACACGGGTATGAAATGGTTTGTGTATGCTAATAAATTTAAGAATCGAAATGGCAACGCGTGGGTACGAAATGAGGCTATGATTTACCAAAGGGGCGAATTGACCCGGAGCTAATTAAAACATCATCGGTTATTTATTTGTTTTTCTCATGCTGCCTTGCTGATGAGGCAGACATCTGCAGCAGATGCAGACATCTCCTCTTCAGCTTTTTCAGGATTAATCAGGCTTGTTTTTTCCTCAGTAGTGTAGATGTCATCCCAGCACGCAGAGCCATTCAGACCTCTCTCATTTTCATCAAACGGATTAACCGTGTTGTGATAAGCCGCTGTGAATTTCCATCAAGAAATCAGACCAGCCCACTGGATTGTCGCGCAGCGGACCATTTCAGCTACCCCCCCTCCTCCTTATTTTTCCTCTTCTTCACCCTGCCTGCACTATATGTTACATTTCCTGCCCTCTCCTCTCAAATTTCGACGCAAGCGGACGTCCGCGGCACAGCGACGGTGCGCAGCAAGGAGAGCGGAGCGAAGCACGGCAGGCGGCGGGCACCGCGAAGCGACTACGCGGCAGCTGCGGCGGTGGCAGAAGCTCTCTCTCTCTCTGCCTTTTGTTGGAAACTGGCACACTGGATGGTGGATTTGTTTCTCATAGGGATTTGGATCGAGACTCGGGATAACTTCACATGGGACAAAACCCGCCTTCTTTCACGCCTGCCAGCGATTTGTTTCGCCCGGCGTGTTGACGACGGCAGCGGAGTAGAGCGGAGGAACCGGAGGCTGCCGGAGGAGCGCGATTGACAGATACGGAGACATGCTTATACACGCGCTTCCGTCCACCAGCTGATTGGGGATAGAGGCGAACAAAGCGGCGTGTAATCTATTTGAAGCAACGTGATATTGTGAGCTGGTAATGCAGAAGCGTGGGTCTGCTAGAAACGGAGATCGGGGAAAGATGCTGTGATGTTCGCCTTGCACCGCAGGGCAATGCGTTGTAACGATCTGAACGGCGCGGAATAACGCACTGAGCCACAACTTTGTTCAAAGGCCTAACAATCGTTAAATTATCTAATTTAGTAGTGTATTTATTCCCGGAGCCGGTTGCTTTAGTTTATATAGCTTGCAGTGTTTATAAACGCAGCCAGCCCTAAAGCTGTTTAAAAAAATAAATAAAAATGATTTGCAGTATAAACCTACATCCTGCTCTCTCTTGTTGTCACTAATACGATCCAGAGTTGCTAATTTATGTAAAAACTAACTGTAGGTGGAGTCGGGTCTAACATTCGCGTATGCAAATCCAATCGATAGTGAGATAAAACCACTGGGGGTGTGTTTGGAGTCCAGCATATTTAGTCTTTACACCAGCTTGAAGGCAGCAGAGACGCTGCTACAAAGCACCGTGTGATCTACTGTAAACCCAGCGTAAGCCCAAAGGAAACTTTCAATGGTTTTTCGAAAGTTGCCCGGTGTTTCTGCATCGGGCATGGGCCTGCGCCTGTCCCAGAAGTTCGTCTTTTTACTCTTCCTCTCGGGTTTGGTAACACTGTGCTTCGGAGCCCTGTTCTTTTTGCCGGACTCCGTCCGACTAAAGCGCATTTTTCTCTCCAAGACAGAAGTCCAGCCGGTCACCGTCGGCTCCGGGTCAGAGAACGATGTCAGGGAGCACCTCAAAAGACCCAAGGAGCCGGAGCATACGAGGGGCATGACCCCGGGCAAAGGAGAGACGAAGAGCCGTAAACCCTCTGTCTCCAACGAAGCCACTGAGGAACGGCTGGCAGGGAGCAAAGCTCAGGAGGACCTGACCCTGTCCAGGTCCAAAGCGGATTCCTTGATGGAGAGAGTCTCCGACGCTGACCATGATGCCAACTCGGATACTTTTAATTTCAAGAAGTTCCAAGGATGCCTGCTCAAACCTGCGCTGGGAGGAGACAGCGGAAGTACGGCAGACCCCAAGACCAACGACCGCCGGGAGAAAATTAAAGAGGTGAGGAGGGGAGGATCTAAAAGTTAAATATAGATCTCATGCATTGTTCTGCCAAGATCTGATGGTAGTTGCTATGGTTTAATGTTAAACAGGATGTGAATTTGGAGTTTGCATTGATCAAATTATCTGATACAGGTCTGCCAAAATAGCCTGAAGGGAGTTTTTCTTGTGGTGATGTTTGTTCTGTATTTTATGTTGGCTTTATGCACGCTTTCAAAATATACTAAACTCTCAGAGCATGCACCACACATACAGCGGTGGTACAGCTGTCTGTCTTCTCCTAATGCATGAAGATACAAACCGAGGAAAATACATTTCCAGGGCAGAATATGATTTATCTGACAGTCTCATTATAGAAACTATGGGACAGTTTTCAGCTGAGCTGCTGTCAAACAGACTAAATAATTCCCTCCGTCATATCACTGTCCTGAAATTACTCAGAGCTGTTTTTTTTTGTTTCAGATACATTTCTGTCAGATTGCTCCTGATGAAGACAAGAGAATGGTTAAATATTTTAGTGACTAAAATTTCTCAAATTTAATTAGACCAGGAATTCTGCAAGAGGAGAATAATTAATCTTTTAATGTAATCTCTTATCAGAGCTATATGGTTTTTGTTGTAGTTTTCAGTGAAATCATGCTCCATAACGTCAATCCTGTGCTGTGCTGTAACACCTCTATGTCCCTCATGCAATCGCTTCGAAATGATGTGACTGTTTGCAGTGACACTCTGGCTTGAAGCTCTTTTAAGTCAGCCTTTGTTGAGCCCTGTGGCACCAATAAGGGCTCCGGAGTGGGAGCGTCTGTAGATCGCACATCTGTACCCACTCAAGGCAACTCATGGCAGTGAGAAGAGGTGGAGGGTACGGGAGGCATGGATGGGGAGGAGTGCCATGGAAGCTAGTGGCTGGCGAACACTCACAGATGAGTTTCAGCTTTGGCATGTGACACGGATAAGTCCTGTTGTCACTCTCTTTTTCAGCTTGGTGTCACCCTCTCACGCTGCTGACATTCTCTCGTGCCTAGAGGTGATGTGCTACATGGTGATGGAGGCGTCAGAGGACAAAGGGTTATTGGCCCTGGTGCCCTGAGCTTCACTGACTCATAACTTCTCTCGCTGATTCTATTTCAAGTAGATATCAGATTGGCTGATCTGTGCAGCTAAGTGCTGCACAAGGGAGTAGTTAGAGCCCACCATCCTGTCATCTAAATACTGTTGCACAATGTTAGCTGTTTCCAAAACTAGAGCAGGCACACAGAAACCATATGTGGTTTTCTGTTTTTTTTTTCTCTCCACCCTCTCCAGTTTGTCGACTGTGCTGCAGCCAGCTTCTGTTTTCCTGGAGGCTTATATTCATGCTGCCAGCACTTGCTGACACATTGTAAACTTTAACTTTGTCCAGGTCTGCAGTTGTAGTAAAAAAAAAAAAAAAAACTGAACCAGTACAAACAACCTTTTCCTGTTCCTGTTTCAGCAGTTTCGATTTACATTACTTTGTTAAACTTTTGAGCAATGCTCTTAGTTTTGTGTATTTTGCTGCAATGTGGAACGATTTTTATCATTTTTTATAGCAGTATTTCTTCAGGCTCTCTAGAGATCTTTTAAAGTTTTCATTTGGACTTTTGCTGCCCTTTCAGTCTTCAGCCTTCCTGTTTCCTGGATAATGTTTTTTTTTTTTTGCACCAATAAAGGAGACTTCAAAAGTCACAGGATGAACCAGTGTTGGTATGCAGGGACAACTGAGCATTGAAAAAAAATGCTTAGTTCTTTCACAAGAAGTTTGTCACAATGATACAGTTAATTCCCAATTACTGACACAGCTTCAAAAATACTTTTTGAAGTATTTTTATGAACAGTGTGGTATGGAAATGCTTTAAGTGTAATTATGATCAGAATTTTCAGAGTTTTAGCTTTATCAGCCCTGACTGATGGCTGGTTGGAAACTGGGTGAATAAATGCATCCTATATAAGAACTACAAAGCTGCTGGAAAAACACTCATCACTGTGGGTGCTGCTGTTGAATGAAGAGCCAAAGCTGGTCATTTTTAACATTAGTAAGTTGAAAACAAAGGTATAATGTTCTATTCTCTAAAGGAAACGGTTTTGTATGAAAGATAAATGCATGCCTGTGGTACATTCAGGCCGTGAGAGAGGGCAAGACTTTCAGAGGACAACAGAAAGGCCAATAGAGTACAACAAAGCTACAGTTTTATCCTTTTAATCATTTAAACTCTGTCTGCCAAGAAACATATTGTATTTGATAATGTTGGGGCATTTTGATATAAAGTTAATGCAAGGTTCTACATTCTGTCAGAAATGCTCACAAAGACTGTTTTTGCGCTACCTACAAGTGTAACAATCTAAAGCTTCTTTTAAATGTCTGCATGTTTTTTTAGTTTCTAAAGAGAGATTGGCAGGTCAAATCCTTACCAAAACCGAAGATTGGAAATTGGCAACAACTATTCTGAGTGGTTCATCTCTAGTTGTTTTTTTTTCCAAGACAATGATTGATAAGGTACATTTAGCTGACACTTACATAGATGATCAATTAAAGGTTGGTATATCTCTTGGATTCTGGATGAGATCTTTATAGCAATTTTAAAGATCAGTCTCTTATAGACATTACTTTTAAATACTGTATATAACCTGTCTTACTCACTTTGCACATTATTTTCTCTAGGTCAGACAGAGAGGACTGTACAGAAAATTAGTTAAAACTGCTAAAACTCAAAGGAAAATGCTGAAAGACCCTCAATGTCAGGAGAATTGTTGATTAAAATCACATTAGGATATCACAAAAAATTCTTGACTCCTTGGAAGCAGACTTTCAAAAAGAGAGAGCCATTGGTGCACAGCGGCAAACACTCTGTGAACCCTAAGCTATCATACAGAAGTTATAAATATTTTATTGTTTTACCAGTTTATATTGTCTTCAGCTAACCCATCACTGCAAATGCATTTTTTTCCCTCACTTTAATGGAATGTTAGAGAGAATGTTACCCCCCACTGCAAGCCAACAGAAAGGGGCTGCTCCAGCCCACTAAAGGCTTCAATTCCAAAACTGTGAATGGGCATCGTTTCTCTGAACTGCCAACAACAAGAAAGCAGACTCCCCACATTCTCCCTCTGTATGTGCATTCACTGCCAAGATGGGGTGAAACGAGGGACAATGACCGCGTGATCACACATCACTAATGTTAAAAGGCAGCCCTTAGGACACCAGCCAATACTTCCAAAGTTGCCAAGATGCTGTGTACCTATTCCAACAACTGCCTGCTAAAGTAATTCTCATCCAAAAGTCCCCAGCAGGATAAAGATGGGAGTCTTTTTCATACAAACCCCTTTTTGTAATTCTGTGATGATTTTTTTATTTTTTTCATTTTCTCACTGTGTTGCCTGCACTGCTGCCTAAGTGGCTGTGGTATAAGAAGCTGGGCAGCAGGAATCTCCCCACAAACATGTACGCTGAGAGCAACAGGAGGGTGGCATGCATATTTTGTTTCGGGTGTCCTTTAAGCTAAAACTTTGAGTACTGAAGAAAATGCAGAGATGAAGGAGTGGTAAAAACTGGAGTAAAGAGGCTATCTGAGACTGTTGAGAGCTCAGTGGCTTGGAGGGCTGGAGCACATTCAGAGTGAAGCCTCCCTATCTCTCTCCTCTGCTGGTCTTCACAACATTGCATACATCAAAAGGGTAATGTGCATCTAAAAGCCGTATCTGTAAAGCCGGCGATTTACTCCTTTCTTCGTTCACTGACTGCTTGACAGAGATATGCCGACGCAGTCGAATGAGTCCTTTGCTTGAGGAAATTGGAATGTACTCTATACCATGGCTTCAAACATTCGATGCATATGAAAGGAGAGAAGGTAACACAGAGGAGGAGATGGAGCTGACAGCTGAGATCTGCAGTGAGAGGACAGACCCTCTGCAGTTTCTCCTGGCACAGCCTCCTACAGTGGAGCAATAAGTCTTCAGGGCTCCTTTGTCCTCTTTTTGTGCTCGCACTTGCTTAGTCGGTCAAGAGCTTGGGGATAAATGTGGAGTTGTAGGTTTACAGATAGAATGGTTTGCTGCAGCTGCATTTTTGTGTAGACTAAAAACAGTAATCACCTGACTGACGGATATTTGTGTGGGTGTATGTACATAAACCAAAATAATGAGCTGTATATTAGTTTTAAATTTTTTTTTAGAACTGATCCTGGTCCCACTTTTCTTTTTATAGAGATAAAACTTCCAAGTGATGGTTTAAATATAATATAAATACAGTAAAACTAACAATCAGTGGACACCTATGATTGGTTGGCTCTCCTCGCCGATACATTTAAGACATTCTTACACAACTCTGGTGAATTATTAGGGTTAAAAGAAGTCATTTATAACGAAGTAATTCTGCTCATTCATTTCAGAATTAATTCATTGTTTGTTTTTTTAACTGCGCTGTACGACATTGTAAAATCTTACGATGGCGTCAGTGCTAAATATAAAAATATCAGTTGCAATATGTAGCTATTTTCTTTCTTCCTCATATGCGCGTCATATATTCGGTGACCTTTTAACAGTTTGGGTAACGTCACTTCTGAACTGTGAACAGCCAATACTCTATATAGCTAAACATAATATTAGCTTTAAAAATGCAATTTCATAACAGCTGGAATACATTAGCCAACAATCATTGGATTCCAAGCAGTCCTTTCCAATATGAATGTTGCACAAACCAGTATTTTGATGATGATGATTATGATGATGATGATAATATATTGACGATACAGCCATAATCTTGAAAACTTCAACTTTCAAATAGTTGTTTACGGTCATCAAGTAGAGCTATGCTTATTTCATTGTTGCCAATTGAAAAAACTGTCATTAATTTCAGAGTTCTTCAAAAAAAAAAAAAAAAAGGAAATGTATGACGAAACATATGTTATCATTTGAAGTGATCAAAATATTTCATGTGAAATCTTAATTGGTGACATTAAGTGCTTGGAGCTTTAAAGCTCTTGACACAACCACACACAAACTGGGAAGTACTCCCCAGAATTAGGTGATGCTGTAGCTGGACTTTAAATCTACTTATAGAAGTAATGACAACAGAGTGGGGTGACTGACTGAATAAAATGCTCATGTTAAGCCGGTCCCTCCCATCTGGCTTGGAGCGACATGAACTCCATCCTTCCTTCGTTTCCCTGCTGCCTCCTCTCCTTCCCATCAGGTGTGCCGAACAACTGTCTGTCTGAGCTAGAGATATGGCTTCCTACTGTGCGAGAAGAAAGAGACGGAAGATGAACAAAGTCTTAAGAAAAGGCTCACACTCTCCTCGTTTTGTCCCGCAGAGCTGGAGCGTTTGTGCTTTTGCTCTCCTCTGTGGATGCTGTGCAAATGTCAGCTGCTGGGGTTTGGAATGTAAGCCCATCGTCATCTTTGGTCTGTTTATGTAGGATAGTGAACCGCCTGGACCGCTGTATATTGATATATTGTGCAAGTCAATGATGGCAGAGGCGGGTCTCATCTATTGCTCAGTGCTGCTTGACTTGGCTGCAGACCTTGTGTGTCCAGCAAAATAGAATTGATGACTTGTGTTTGAGCAGCATTCACAGGAATGTTGTAGGTGTTCTGGTTTATGTTTTTTGCCCCTTTTTTTCTAAAACAATGGGGTCATAAACAGTCATTCTCCAGCTTAATCTTTTTTTTTATTGGAGCTTGTGTTATTGTCTGGGTCTTTGTCTTGACAAACCTTTTAAAATGCAATGTGCCTCATTGAATGCATTTCAGTCTTCAAAAACAGAGTCCCTTAGTTGCATCTACAAATTCAAGTAAAACATTAGATGTACATTGACGTGACTTTGAAGGCCTTGTAGGTGGAATAATAATTATTGGAAAACGTATTTTCCTATCAGAAAACCTTTGCTTAACTGAATATGTTGCTGTTTTATTATACGGCACATTACATTTTAACCCAATAGGTGTCCTGTTGACAGATTTTCATACCCTAGCTGTTGTTCCTTGCAGTTCCTCCAGAGTTACCCCTGCATTCTCTGATGCTTCTGCGGTCAACACTCTCCTTGTTCAATTCTTCACTATTGCTAGATTTTTAATTAATCAATTCACCAGTGCTCTGTGAGATGCTTAAAGGTCAGGGATATTGTTTTAAGCCTAACCCAGTTTTGAACCTCTCTGCAACTCTACCCCTGACCAGTCTGGTCTGTCCTTCGCATTTGTGATGCCGTAAAGGGAGTTGACAGCAAATGTATGTAACACTTTTAGAATTTTATTTGTAAACATTGAAAAGAATACTTTCTTTTCCTATCACTTAATAACTGTACACTACTTTGTGTTCTTTCTATCACAAAAAATCCCAATAAATATAAAATATGTTTATTGGGTTTGAAAACAGTTGCAAGGCATGGTCCTCCCTTATTGCCAATTCTTCCCATAGTCTTGTGCTAAAACACTGACTGTGCTGACTCACTTAGAAAAAGGTTGGAGCAGAGAGGCGTAAAGTTCTAAATAGTTGACCCTAAAGGTTAAAACATCTACATCCAGGAAACGTGTGTTCTGCAGGATAGAGGTAAAGGGAAGTCGGAGAAAAAAAAACTTTCGAGGACAGCAGAGGGGATTATTTTTCCGGGATGATGAACGCTGCTTAAACTATAGAATAACAACCCACAAAGCAATCACTGCAGGAACAGGGTGATCAGGTGAAATAAAGACTGACATTCTTTTGCAGTCAGGATAGTTTTATCGTACTTTTATTTTTCTTGCAGAAATTTTTCTTGCTGAGACAGGCAGGCCATCCTAGTTTAACTCTGGCAATTATATATCAGTGTCCATATATAGCCTTTTAAAAATACTTTGAGAATACTCGTTGGCTGCTTGGTGTGTTTTATTACAGCGTGTGCTCTCAGTGATATGTGTACAAAGGGAAGAGATCATATGGTTGTTTATTGAAGGGTTATTGAACACCACGAGAGCTCTAGGGACTTCCTTTGAATGAATTGGTGTGTATTTTTTACAGTCGTTTTTATTGTCTTTAGATGATTTATTAGGACAAACCAGAGGTTATTTCTATAAAACCAACTATGGAGCAATGAGTTCTTTCTGGGGTCCTGTGTTGGATTGAACTGTTTTGACTCAAAGTGAGACTTCATTTTGAAATGGTTCTGCTGTGAAGATGATAGTGCAATGTTGCATTGCAGTTTTAAAGCAACACAGAAAAATGCTTATTTTTTTGTCATAATTATGACCTAGGTTGAAGTCTGCAGATGTTTTTCCTGAACCTCTCTGCACTTCTGTGTTTGCACAGTCCGGTCCTTAAATCAAGCTTTCATAGGCTATTTGTTTATTTTCCAGGCCCTCTGTGCCAGTGTTTACTGTAGCCTTCAGGTGTTGCATCAGTTGCCGGTAAAAGTAAAGGGTAAAGTCCCAGGTTGTATTCTGTGTCACATTTTGATCCTGTGCTTAAAGTGAAGAGCGGGGTTCAGGTTTCAGTCTTGGCTCTGTGTTGTTTTTGGAAGTAAATGTCTGCTTTTCTTGGATTTTATCACCTCACTCTACATTTTTTTTTTTTTTTTACACAATCAACTCCTTTATTGTTGGAATGTTGCAATAAGTTCCATGGTAACCCATTTATCTAGAGTTCCCAGCAATGCTGACATAATGGGGACATCGAGTGTGGGTACATCTTAATCCTGCCTTTGATGTCCTGTGATAAATGGGAGAAAAGCTCTACTTTAGAGTATCTTTTCCCGGTTCTTTCCTCCCCTTTGGTCATTGGATTCATATATTACCATAGTAAACTTAAAAGCCAAGAGATCCAACTGTTTATGGACTATACATGCATCAATCAACAAGATGTTCTTTGATGCACTTTTTCAATCCGATGAAGTTTAGGGTTACAAGCTTTGATCTTGTAATTTCTTCATTCTCTATTGGAATAAAAACTTCTACCTCATTCAAAAAACCTTCAGCACATTTGCAGCAAATATCATAGACTGTAAATCATTTCATCTGAAGCAGATGGAGATGTGGTTTCTTGTGTTTTGGTATTAATATTTAATGAAAGAAACAACAATTTATTAAAGAGGACAAATCACATCTCATTCTTATTCATTTCTGATGGTTCCTAATGGATTAAGAGAGAAGAAACACAGGGCTAATTAAATAGTAAGCAAACACTAAATAAGATAAGCTACAAATTGTAAAGTCCACACAACGTGTTGAGTTAGAATGGAATCTCTTTCTACAAATAATTGCTGATTAAAACCTAAAACTGATCCAGTGTGTGTGTAATTTGTACATGTCATAAAGAAGGATATTTTGATGGACTAACTCTAAATCTAACTTACAAATATAATTAAGGAAAAGGATTTTAGAGAAAAAAGCAACAAACTGAAAGTATTGGAAACCACCAGGACAACCAAAAGCATCGAAAACAAAAACGTTAGGAAAATGTAATTGTATTTCAAGATTTTATTCCATGACCTATTGATTATTTGAAATTGAGAAAAATAAAAATTGTAGTCTGGAAAAGTAAAGAAATGTTACTTTGAATACTAGGAGCCATATTGCCCATACTAAAAACTACAACTGCTTCTGCACCATTTTAATGATGAGGATAAGAAAACATAATGCTTAACCTTTATGATCCCTGGTTTGGCTTTATGTGAGACTGCCCAATATAACAAACACATGTTCTGTTTTGAGAAGTGGCTTGCTATTTGCTAAGCAAGTGGGTGCAACGGGAGTGGGCTGGAGATCAAGCAGACTTTGGAAACACAAGATCAAAATCCAAAGGTTCTCTTTTAATTGTTTATGTAAAAAAAAAAAAAAAAAATTCTAACCGAATTGGCAGGTTAGACCTAAAAAGAAGAGGTGAATCTGTATTAGCAATGAAATACCTGTTTGGTGCATGTCTGTCCAAAACAACAAATGAAAAGAGGATTGAACCTTTGTAATTGTCCTCAATCTTTCATGTGGACTTCTATTGCATGTCTTGTGCATACTGGATTTAGTGAGTGTATGATGGCCTGTTATGCATGTCTGCTTGTTACTGATGTAGAAAACTGAGGGGATAAAGGGCCTAGACGTGGCCTTGTTTACTGTAAGCGCTGCTTGACATCTTTTGCTTGGTGCTGAATGAAATACCCAAAACCCCCTTTACCACCCTGCCACCGACATCCACCCAGCCTTTCACTTCACTCTGGCTTTGCTGCACAGCAAACAGGCGAGAGGAGAAAAGAGAGAGTGGCCTAGATGTAACCAACAGACAAACAGAGCTGCTAGCTCAGTCCCAGCCCCTGGCCTTTATGCCTGCCTAATTGGTCAGAAACCGCACAGCCTGGCTGTGTTCAGAGTAATGCAAAGACATCAGATTTGGGCCGACGGACCTTTCATGTCCCCATCTGAGTACCTCTTTTTTTTTCCATTTAGTCCTACTGGTAATGCTTTGTGCATAGAAAGCACCGTCTCTGACTGTCTGTGTTACTCATTGTTTTCTGTCTTGTCATCCTCCCTGTTTGTTGGTATTGTGTGGCCGCAGGCATGTTTACTACCAACCATCCCTTCCTCTGGATCTCCAAACAGCCAGCGTGAGCTTCCTGGCTGCTGTCGTCGCAGATTGTCCCGTCTGCATTGTTGTTATTGTTTGGTGACACAGTCTTAGCCTACTTTCAAGAGAGCTAAACAAGGCTGTGAAACTTTGACCTGCAGTTTAGGCAGATACCTGGAAGATGACTAAAATATTGCAACTCACATTTAATCAGATCAGGTTTTAGCCTCACTCTGAGCCATAACTTTGAATGGAACTCTTATCAGATCTTTTTCTTGGTCAATCTTGTGCGTTTTTTTTTTTTTTGCGGGTTTGGAGAAAATGCATCTCCCTAGTGATTTTTCTCCTTCTTCAGCATCAACGGGCAAATTGCCATTAATTAGCTGAATGCTTACAAGAACGTTTTAGCCCGAGCTGGGTGTATTTGTTCATTATTATCGCAATTAGGTTCCTAATCAAATGGCAGCAATGGTGCTCAGTGCTCATTAGGGAGCCATATAGATTTCTCGGGTTTCCACCGAGGTTGTGTGATGGGCTCGCCAGATAATTGCAATTTTCATCCACGGGTTGGCGGCGAGGCGGTGGAATAAAAAGGAACTGATTCCATGGCCAACTAATGAGTGGAAACGAGGACTTTGGTCATCATTAATCAAATGGAAAGCAAACTAGACAGGTTGTTCGTCATATTTGTTGGAGACCAGTGTGAAATCTGACACACTGCTGAATGTGGATGACATGGGCAATGACTTCTACTCAATAAACACGCATAAGTATTTGGATACTTAAGTTGACCAGAAGAAAGTTAGGCATTTTAAAACTAAATGATTGTCCTCTGAAAACATTAAATGTAATCTTCTTTACATCCTTTCACTGACCCAGTCATTGCTGAGAAAAGGTTTTCCAGCAAAACAAAAATCTAAAAACTATCAGGGTACCTTTATGTTGGCACCCTGCAGTTTTATTTTCACATTCAGTGAAGCACGCAATGATCTTCAGTAACAGGAAATGGGTGTAGCTAGTTTCTGAAGTATCTTGTAACTGGTTTTGGAGATCCCCAGATGTGTTGTTTCAGTTAAACAGAAGTGACAGTTTGTTGGTCTAGAGTCTAGACCAACGAGCCTAAATACTGCTGACGTTGAGCTGTACTCTGGCTTTATATAAACAGTTTCCAAACAAAACAACCTGGTTTTCAGATCTATTTACTTTCATTTTTAACTCTTTCAAAGCTGCAGGTAGATTAGAAGTCTCTTTAGCAGGAAATTGTGGTTTACTGGAAAAAAAAAGTCAGCACAGCAACTGGTGTTGACCCAGAGTATGGAAGTTGCCATTTCTGCCTGTACTTTCATGTTTGCTGTGGAAATGTAGAACATTAAAAGGAAATTGCATTGCATTTCTTTATATGAAAAGGGATATTAACCTCAAAGAAATTCTTATTAGAAAATATGTGTTTAGCTTGCACAAATCATAGAAGAAAACTGTTCAACTTTGCATTTACATTAAATGTCTCTCAAGTGTTTTTCAACACACCTATACACTGCCAAAGAAGTCAATATGGGAATTAGAGTATGTGATTGACATCACCTACTCAGGTCCTTCTCTCTCAACTAGTAGCATAATGGTGCACAAAATCATGGTTCGGCAGATTTTTGCTACTGTTGCTGTAAGAGAAATTAAATATTTTAACTAAAGCCTAAATACAGCATGGAAATAATACACTCACTAAATAAAAGTGCATCATATATTAAATCACAGTCAGTATGCGTTTACAGTGCAGTCGTAAAGGATTCCCTTGACGCAATATTTGGCACTATGCTAAATGTTATGCATTCCTGCTCTGTATAGAGTAATAAATTTAGCCTGCTGAATGGACAATAACGTCTGTAGTAGTAGTGAGGTGTAATGGTAAAAAAAAGAAATGCATAAATATGGTAAAATTATAATGAATAATTTAATGGCAATTTACAGCAATATTATAGTAAATAAATATTTTCCTGGTTTCAAAATTAAACCATCTCAAATTAAATACTGTCTAAAAATATTTGAGATTTAAAATAAAAATGACAAAAATCTAGGTGCACGTTTAAATTTTTTGCAAACTTCTGAAGAACTATTTTACATGCAAAGTAGGCCCAAACAATTAAATTAGGATTAAAAATTAAAAAGTTGAGGAAGGTGTAGCATGCAATAATGGCAAAAAAGAGAGAAGAAAGCCAACCAAAAAACATTTGATTCCCACATCTGCAACTTTTGGTTTCAGTCAAGTCATGTTCATTTGTATTGCACATTTCAGCAACAAGGCAAAGTATTTTGCATCATAAAAACATCATATAGTGAGAAGCTTTCCCCAAAATGTTTGCAGCTCTAATGGCAACAGACAGTTCTTCTACAAAGCATTGACTCTGGGGAGCTGAACACAAATGCAGATTTTCATATAAGACAAAAAAAGTAATACATGTTGTGTCCTTAATTCCACCTCACAGTAATGCCTTTCTTTGTGTTGTTCTGTGTGGCTGTAATGCGATAAAATATGCAAAAGTTCAAAGGTTTCTACTCTAGCTCCCATCTGTTATACATCTTTGAATCGGTTTTAACATGTCGTCGATGAAGCATTTTGTTCAGGTGTCACTGAGTGAGGGACGGTAAACCTTAAATGTTACCTTTAACAGACTTGGCCTCTAAAGTAGCGGGAATCTGGCTTCTACCTGCAAATAAAGGACCTGAAAGCAAGTCGACACAGTACATCAAATTTACTCCAGAGTTGTATGCAAATTTACAATGGCAGCTTGCACTATAATGATAAAGATTTTTCTAATTCCATTTGACAAATGAACCATTATTCTGACAGTATATCATTTTTCTGGGTTGTAATATTTTAATGAAACTACCTCTTTTAGCTCCACTGAATATTATGAGAAGAGGATAGTTGCACAGCTCAACCTTTTAAGATGTATTTTTGCCAAGATCTCATCTAAGTACTGGCTTGTAACTTGGCAACAACTGCACTGTGATATCATTTTGCATACTAATTTGACTGCAATTGTTAACAAATAGGTTGAAATGAGAACAAAAATATAAGAACTGATAGACATGGTGCTGTTTTCTTTTGGATGACTTGATAACACAACTGCAGTAACAAGACAGGTTAAAGTTTGAAGCTCTAAGCTGTGGAGGATATGTTGACAGTTTGGCTGTAATTATGTTGTAAACCCTTCTTTCATCAATGCGCTCCTTCCACTGAAACATAAACTCCCAACCAGTGAGACCACAGCTGTCTTATTTCAAACAAATTTTCTTTCTTTCTCAGAAGAATTTTGTGGGTGTTGTGATAGTTTGCCAGTAGTTGTCTGTAACTAAATCTGGAGTTTTCCTTTAAGCAACCACAGATGTTACAAGCCATTCTCTTAGATCTGGAAGTTATTGTAACAGTTGTCAGTGCTCTGCTTTTAGTCTGTACATAAAATGTAAAGCATCTGTGGTTACTTTCCACTGGAATAGTCGAGCAGAGTTGCTTTCAAAAGGAAGTGCAGAGGTTATGGAAAAAGTTAAGCTAAGGTAAATGAAAAACAGATCTATCTCTGGGGGCATAGAGCACAAAGCATGCATGTGTGGGTGGAAGGCTGACGACGCTGTTGCCATTCTATTTTCCAAGTAAAATGAGATGGATGCCTGCAATTAATTCTGTTGTGACCATTAGCTGGAGAGCCGAATCCAGCAGAATCAGCAGTGGGAGGCTGGAGCAGAGCTTTGCAGTGTGTCTGTCTCTGCATGTGACTTTGAGACTGTTTGGCTGTGATGCTTGAAACACAGACTGCTCAGGGACTTTTAAGGCCCAGAAAGTCTTTACAAAAGGTGACCATGTAGCCGCTTGCTTTAACTGGTTCTGCCCCAGACCATCTCTAGCCAGATTTATGTCCACTGGCAGATGCTGCCAGTCCCCATTTTTCATACTCACTTCAGGGGTAGTACAAACTGCACCAAGCCTTGTATTGGGCACATGATATTTGATTGACATCAGAATGCATTCGTTGATTGGTTCTTGATTTACTTCACTACAAACTCCAAACAACAACATTTAAACCACCGCTGTGGACCGGTGGACATGCTGTCTGCCATCAGAAAGTGGCACAGTGTGGAGGAGCGTAGTTATGAGTTTAATCATAAGCAGCGGCACTAACACATGCTTCAACTTTTTCAGCGGAATAACTGTGATTTAGCAGCCCTGCAACCAGCAAGTGTCTTGTAAGAACCAGAATGCAATGAAGAAGAAAGAATCAGTGAAGTTTTGGTCGACCGTCTGTCTGAGTAATAGTTTTTGTCAATCTATTGTGAAACTCTAGAATTGTGTAATATTAATTTGCCATGATGTGTATATTATTCCGTTCGCAATTTTGTTTTACATAAAGTTATTGCGTGGATGTTACTTTACATCTCTTTTTCTGCACTACCTAAATCTAAAGGTTGCACATGTTTAATAAATTGGCTAAATACATAAAGCTGCTAACATCATAGAAATAGGACCCCAGCTCCTGCATGCTTATGACCCGCTCATATTCCTGCCCATATTCTCACCCACAATTGTGAGAGTAACAGACCTTAATGGAAACACTCTAAATTGGGGTAGACCTCATATTTCAGTTTTTACCTAGCTAAAATCAGAGATTTAAAGACATGAATCCTCCTTCAATGTGCTTAAGTTTAATTTGAAGTATACTTTAAGGAGTATCATCATTTTTAATACCCCTCGTGATAATTTTTGACCTTTTGACAAACAAATGTAGGCATGTCCAAAATAAATTTTCAAATTACATTTTACAAACAGTTTTAAAGCCAGTTTTTCCTTATTTATATTTTTCAAACTTTAAAAATATAAATAAGTTTAAGCAGTTTATTGCTTAAACTGATATTAAGTTGGCATGTGTAGATGTAATATCTACAGATGTAGATATGAACCTTTTCACATGATGACACAGTTATAAACAAACAAATGCCTTGTGATTCCCCAGAGTGAGCTGGTGCGTCCCACTGCCATTTCCTTTTGGATTTGTAACCTCCACATCCTGATTTTGCATAAGAGGATGGATGGATGAATGGTCCGTTTTTGTTTCCACCTGCATTTTGTTTTTTATTTGACTGTAAGCTAAAACAAACCTGAGTCATGTTTATAAAAAAGGTTCAGATAGGAAAAAAAGCAAGGAGCTAATTGGATTTCATTTCTATCATTCCTGTTGGACAGAATCTCCAAAAACTAGAAAAATAAAATATCCTTCTTAAGGTAAATTTGTACTTGAACACATTATGTTTTTGATGATATGATGTGAAGGGAAAAAAACAGAGTCCGTTGTGGTTTTAGATTGAAGTATTTGTCCTATTGTGTGCCTGACTCTGTACCTGACAGTACTGCTTTCATGGATGTGCAGGGCAATCAAGATGCATCCCAAGACTGCAAACATAATAACCCTGACTCAGCGGGAAAGCTCTAGCTGTAACAAACTCAAAAGAAAAGGGAAAAAAAAAACAATGTTGAAGACAAGCTGCATCAAGCAAACACAGTGAAGGAGGCTGTGGGATTGAAATGGCAGCATAAAGAGCTTCTTCCATTAAAGCTCAGGTGTTCCCTTAGAGATGAGAGCATTAGTCATTGTTTCACTCATAAACACCTCTAAAATGATGGGTGTTGCTGACTATAATTACCATTTAGTTAAAACCCAAACTATATAACTGCTGTGATATGGTGCTTAGCTGACAATTGGATGCCTTTTTACATTTTCCATCAGGCATCAGGTGTAAAATTGCAGAAAATTGGGCAAATAAAATATCGTAAAACCATTATTTATCCCCTCCTAAATTAGTCATATTTTTTATGATGCTTGCTGTGATGGATTTTCAGAGGAGTGTTTTTTTAAAATATTTTTCTGCACACTAATTAGTTGTTAGAAAAGCATAAACCTTCTCTCAGACTTTTGAAGGGCCTGAGTCCTTGATCTTTCACATTCTCACAGCAAGCACTAAAGAAATGAATAACATCACATTTGGAGTTGGATTAACAAGTGAATGTGAAAAATGTGTCATTTAAGAAATCCTTTCTTTTGATAGACCTTGACTCCAACTCAACATTCTTTTCATGCCATTTTTGATGAGTTTTGTTGTTATTTGGAGCAATATAAACTAACAGGGAGATGACTAGGATTCTTGCCTTGTCGCCTCTTGGAAAGTGTGAGTTTTTAGGGGTTGTCTTGGGGGATGCATGCTGAGCGATTCATCTACCCCTCCCTGTGTCCTAAACTCATTTGTTCAGTGCTTGAATTAATAATTTATGGCAAGTGTGAACTATGGAGTGTCTCTGCTTTCTGGTTGTAGGCCCCCCTCTTCAGTTTCCTCCTCCAGTCTTTTTAGTTTTATTGCAATTCTCCTTGCGCTCCATTTCAGATGAATCTCACAACGTCCTCTCTCTGTCTTTGTCACTTCTGTTCTTATTCACAGGCTTTTTTTCTTCTTTCATCTGTGTACGTCTTGTTCAGTCTGGCCTACTGTATAGGAAATACGGTGCTGTTGTGCTTCTGTTGTCTGCCTGTTAATACAGAGCTGCTTCATGTCTGCCTGACTGTCAGCATCGTGCCCAGTGAAACAGATGGACCAGCTGGCAAACACTGCTCCTGTTGGTATATTCTGTTAACATTACTGGTTAGAGGGCATGCTGATTACATTCCCGCTATGTCATTGATGTAAACTGTGATTATACAGTCTCTGTCAAAAATGCTTAATGTAACAGAATGTTTAAATTATGGCATGGATCAGCATATCTCCTTGACGGGAGAGACCAGATCCTTTGTCGTTTGATGCTGAAAGCTCAAAAACAGTATAACTAATTACACTAACCTTTTAATTTGTTTGGTTTCAGTGAATTTGTCTCTCGCTTAAGGTGTATGATGCTGCCAAGTTTGAAGTTTGGTATCCTGCCAGCATGAAGAGGTAGTTCTGTTGTTCAGGCTTCCTGCACATTGAAAAGTCTAGGATTTTATTACTTGAAATGTGGTCTTTAAAGTGGGTCTTGATAAAATGCCAAACCATTCACTAAAGTTGTTTAGCGTGGAGTTTCCATGTTCTCCCTGTCATGTGTAGCCTAAGCTCTCTCCAATTATTCCAGATTCTTGACAATCCAAAAACATGACTGTTAGGTTATTTGGTCTCTCTAAATTGAGTGTGTGTATGTCTGGTTGTTTGTCCTGTGTGTATCTATATTGACCAGTCTTCGTCTCACCAAATGACTGCTAGATATAGGCACCAGACCCTCTGAGGCCATTCAAGGATAAGCGGTTATAATGGATGGATTAATATTTTAAGTAGTAACATAATCTCACATTCAAATGGGAAAAACAAAGCTTTAAACTAAATATTTGTTCTTTTGAAGAAAAACAGCAATATAACAAACATATGTATTTATATTCCTAATGCTACATTTATTGACAACGGTAACATTTCATATATAATAAATCTACCTGAAGAATTGTTTTCATTCATACCTTTTTTTAAAGTGGTCTACAAGTCTACAATCTGTTTTATACATGCTAAATAGGTAATTAGGAGGCATGTCAAAGGAAAAAGCATTTTTGTTCCACCATCACAAATGCGAACATGTAAAGTTGGCTCAATCTAAATGGGGTTTAAATTTGAACAATGTACTTTGGTGAGAGATTAAGGCCATTTTGAAATAGAAAGCCCTAAGTGAGTTTGGCATAAAACAAATTTGTTTTCATGAACCTATTATGGTTAAGTATGTTGAAGGATGTCTTGTTAGGGTGCATCACATACTGGGCTCTTTAAAATTCAGGGTGATTTTAAATATCATCTTGGTGCATCTACCAAAAAAAAAAAAAAAAAAGAATAGGTGGTTACTGTGTTATTAACTTGGACAACAACACAAAACTTGTCTTGTTGAAACTGTGCAATGGACAGAAATGAACCTTCCTTTCAAAACAATAATTTAGCATTGAAATCTTTTCCCCTCTTGGATAAATTCTCAAACTGAAGGCTGAATTTTTCTTAGTTTTTTTTAGTGTGAGATTATGTTATTGCCGTAAGAGAAGATTTTTCTTTCCTTTTTATTTGCAGCAGCTCCTCCCCAGAGGTGAAAATGCTTGTGGCAGGTGCTGTATCTGTGAACGGTGCTCCAAACTAGAATAAACAAGGAGGATTTACCCTAACCCTACGCTAACAGATTCTGGTCAAGATGATTTTTTTAATCAAAATCAAGTCATGCATGTCATTGAATTTTAAACAAGGTTTTGTCGATTTTTACAACTTATTGCAATTGAATCTGTGAAGAATATTGCTGTTGCAACAAAATGTGCAGACCGTTGAAACATGTTTCATCTGCAACCTTGCAAAACTGTTAGTCCCAGAATGTGCAAATATCTGATGCAAAATAAATGTGGTACACATGTAGATAAATGTTAAGCAATAGAGTGACTGTTATTGCATTAATTTATTGTTCCACACAGTTTTACATGAGGCTAATTGACAGTGCTAAGACTTACTCCTGGCTCTGATTGGTTGTTTCTGACCGAGCTATATATTTCTACATATAATAGAAATATATAGCGAGAACGCAGAGGAACTTGTTTTTTTTTTTCTCACACAGATTAACTGTCTGATCATGTCAAACAAATATGTAAAAAACATACAATTTTTTTTCATAAAAGTTACATACTGCAGCTTTAAAGTAAAACAAACCTTTGCTGATGAAACTGCACACATTCAGTGAACTAGATAGTGGAGTCGTTTTTATTTGTAGCAGCTGCTTCTGGCAGCATTTTTTTTCTGTTTATGTATACGCCTCAAACATGAGAGCGGTTGTCAGGCTTTAGCATTCCCAGCTGTGGGTTCATAAATGTAACCTCCAGCTCTTATCCTGTTCCAGCATGTAGGATGCTGCAGCATGTGGAACTGCCTGCTGATTAATAAGCACTTTGACTCCCACACTGTGAAATAGAGACTAAACATCACTAGATAAGAACCAATGCAAGCTAAAGCCCACACTGAGGATTTGTTGCTAGGCACTTTGCAGACAGTCCATATTTTCTTAATCAATATGGGCTTACACCTAACATTATATCCTATTCACTTGAGGCTAGAGTGTAATATTAGCCAGCATTTATGACCCGGCTTGAGTAGTTGCACTCTTAATTCAACGCGACATGCAGTCCAAGCAATTTCTGGGAATAGGAAAAGGTCAAGTGTTTATGCGGCATTTCCGCATCCTTGAGGTATCGCACACAAATTCAGACATCTTCCCAAAGAGCGCCTTAATGCATCAAAGCAGATTATCTGTCAGGGTCATGACTCTGCTGGAAGTCAAACAGCATTGATTTTCTATCTTTTTATTTGTTTTTATTAGCTTTCTTAACTTTAATTGTAAACAGTGAGCTCTGGGGAAATAATTTAGCCAAAGTATTAAGAATCTTAAATAATCTGTGAAATTACAGCAGACAGATCAAGTGAAAATTGGAAAATAATTAGTTTGTTGTTTGTATGCTGATAATTTTCTCCAAGCAAACCTTGGCCAAGTGACCATGGTCCTCTGCCCCATACTTTTATGTAACACCATAAAAATCAAAGGGAAAATAAAGGTGATTAATCAATGGAGTATAAAAACAGCTGCATATTTTTGTGGTTATTTCTTTGACTATTAGTCCAGTACACATAAGATCCATTTGGTCTAGTGCAAAAAAATAAACTCGCAAACCAAATGCACAAAAAATTTGCACAACCAAAACTATTTGCATAATCAAATTACTCTTTATTTAATGAGTGATGATCATGAAAAAGCACTTATCTTGAATATATGTTCTGTTAAATGGACTGCTCTTCCTTTAGGATCTCAGTCGTCCAGTGGTTTAACAGATCCTCTAACACTGGCTGCTCTCTTGATGGTTCCCCTCTGCCATTTAGATTAGTGGCAAAAATGTGAACAAATCTGCTGATATATCTATGTTGCCCTAGTAGGTTCCAAAAACATCCATCAAAAGGCACAACTAACTACAAAGAACACTAATTTAAACGTTCTCTTTGTATTTAGCAAATTTTCTTAATCAATAATCTTTTCAGTCTATAGTCAAAAGATGGATTTGTCACAATATCTGCAAAAACTATTAAAATTATCCTTATTTTATAGTTTTGTATTGTGGATTTCTTGTCCATAAAATAATTGTAGGTGAAGTTAGCTACTATATCATCATTTCCAAACAAATCTTTGAAGTTAGCTCAGTGTTTTGCAAAAGGTTTTTAAACATCACAAGTTTAGAAATCATCTTTTAAAAATCAACTTGTTCATTAGAAATACAATTTATTTGTAGCTCAGAAGCATTGCTTTTGCGAACGATAATTGCTAGAATCTTGGAAGAGTCAGGGTGAAGAGTTTCTACTCCAACATGTGAACAGCTCTTTTAGTTTTCTCAGAACTAACAAATTCTCATCATTATAATCTTTGGTTCTCTTATTGCTCAACATTTACCTCCTCTTATAGATTTCACATTGCACACCCTGCCCAGAAGGGTTATTACAGTGCTGAGTCTGCTGATATTTCATCAAGTCAAGGTTTGAACATGGATGTTAATGGACTAGCGATTACAGGACTCCCTGCAGTCTTTTAACTTGTACCTTCTAAATACCTTCAATGTCTGCACCAACATGCCTTTTATTGCCCTTTTAAAATATAATTTTTCACATGGCTTGGTGTATCTTTCTGTTATGCAAACTGCAAAACCCAGGCACTCTGGATTAACTCCTCCTCTTTACATTTGTGCCCATGAGGTCAATTCAGTTTATTAGCACCCTTCCTTTCACAGGGAACAGGCAAGAGTTATTTCTGCTTTGCCTGACATCTTGTTGCTCACTATGTTTCACTCTTTTTCTTTTTCTGTTTTAGAATTTGTACTCAGTTTTATCCTTGTTCATCCCTAGTTGAAAACAGTGTTTTGATATTTGTAAGAGAGTTTATAAAATATTTGGACCCCTCTTTGTCCAATTTTAGAGCTCATTTAAGTGATTTTTCAATAGCTACTTGTACTTAATGGCAGTTAAATTTTACTGCCTCAAATCAGGTAAATGCTAGACTGGATCAACTGGAGGAGTGCCATTAATAGCTTTTTCACTTAATTAGCTCTGGTCACATGTGAATAACCATTTGCAGACGCAGGCAATCTTCAAAACAAACCTTAAAACATTTGAAGAGCTGCAAGTAAAGGTTTGTGTTGCTTCATAAATTAAATTGTGCAATAACAACATTCAACAATATTGTGAAACAGTTTGGTACACAATCTCATAATTATGTCTTTGTGTTAAAAATATTAAACATTTTTTTTTACAAACTGAAGTTATTGTGCAAAAAGCGCAGCCAGGACTATTAGACAAATGTGATATTGGCATTATTATAATAGTCGTGCTAGAGGCCAAAATAAATAGAAACAACTGAATAACTTTTAGGTTAGTAAAATGCATAAAAAAAAAAAAAAACATGTTTAAATGGTAGTAATTTGAGTGAGAAACATTTTACAGCAGGAAACTTTGTATAACTTGAAGAAGGAATCCGATTTCGTTATAGAAATGACCAAATATTTATCTGCCTAATTACTGTGTGCCATGCATAAGTTGTTATGCACCAAGCACACCGTTTACAGTGTTTGTACATAGACTCATTAACACATTTTTACAACTGCTGTTTATTAAATGGACAAATGTGTCAAGAGATGATTACAGGCTACATCATGGGCACACAGTGTAATCAACATTAAGGTTGTTTTTATTGCAGAAGATGATTCTGTGAGCTATTTTAATTTGCTCTGAAATATGTTGTTTGAGGTCCTACCTTGAACTTTTGAATTGAAATCTAACTTTATCTACTTTATTGACGCTGCTGACAAAATAAAAGTTTGTTGAACTGCTTTAGAGATAAGGTCTCAGAAATATGTTGGCCTGTTCTAAGTGTATACAGAACCTTAGTTTGCAACTTTGCAAGCTTTTAAAAAGTTAAACAGAACTGCACACAACTAAATGTTAATTTCTTCTTTATTGCATGGTTTGCACACAGACAAAACATGTTAAACTTTCCATGTGGAAAACCCCCCAAAAAACTTTAGTACTTCCACACCGTTAGTGCTTTGAAAGCTGAAAATTAAATGAGCTTGGGCTTCCATATGCTCGAGTCTGGGACACTGCTTCTCTTGAACAATTAAAAGCTTGCCAGGAGTTTTTTAATAGCACTGGTCTTAAAAGGCACAATAGGGTTTAAATTTATCAATCATAATTTTAGGGTTTAAAAAGTCTTATAATACATTTAGCTATGGAAAAAACTTGCATTCTTGTTCATTATTCTTTTTCTCCAGTCATTCTCTAAAAAAAAAAAAAAAGACCTGACAGCATTCATATGTTCAATGATCTGTAGTTTGGATAGAAAAATTTGGGAGTTATTGCACTTACACAAACACACCCCCACACGTGTTCACTCAGATGTGGATTCAGATGTTTATAGAGGCATTATCTTTGGCTGCAATTGCTACTTAATACATTTTGCATGAATTAGTTCCAGTGACATTGTTGTCATGTATGAATATGTTGCTTGTAGCTGTGGCTTCTCAGTTTTCTTTTTTCTCTCTGTCTACAGGTGTAGAATCTGATTGTGTTTTTTTCTGGGGGTTTTTCTCCATCCTTCCTCCTCTCCTATTTTTATCTCTTTCTCTCCCTTTTGACTTTTTACCCCACCTCTCTTCATTTAATCTTTTTTCCTTTTTTTGTCTGTGTTCATTACATTTGAATTAAACCCACAGCAATTTCTAAGTAAATCTGATGGAGCGAAATAATTGGCCATTTTGAGAGGAAATTACTTCAAGACATTCAACCCTCCTGCAAACCTGGGGAAGAATTTTGCTCCTGAAAGCAGCTTATTGTGTATTTAGGCAATTAAGCCTTTCTTGAGACATATCCACTACCAGCTCCTTTATTATGAGAAAGCTATTTATTTGCAGACTGTTGGCTAAACTTCCCTTGCCCCAGCAGCAATCATTTAAAAGCCAGCTTTATAAAGTAGGAAGGCACTGGTTTTCATGTAAACTTGTTGTAAAAAGCAGTTGAGTCACAGTCTAGAGCTATAAACATTGATTTTAATGACATTGTATGCACATTTTGAATACTTGTTGATACTCTGGCAACTGTCATGTAACACTCCCTCCAATGGTGATAAGATCACCATTCATTACATGTCAGTTCATTGACAGTTGGATAATTTCTATAATCTTCGCTTGTCTGAATGTGAACCAAATTACATTCAGATTGTAGAATTCCTTTAGGACATTTACTTCAAAGCCTAACTTTTTTATGTAGGGGTGTTTATTGAGAAGTTCAGAACTAAAGCTTAGAGGGAAAGTAGGAATTCTGCAACACTATGCACTTATTCAGAGTGTAGAGAATAATTTGCTGCCTGAAAGGAAAATTATCGGTCTGCGCTGTTTATTGCAACTATCAATCACGGCAATGTGAAGTATTCTGCAGACCGTTCTAATCTAGCTGCTGGGCTAAAACCTGTGCAGGAGAGGGCCTAAAGCCTGCCAGTAAAACATGCCGAACAGCTGGAAACAATGCTGGAGGTTGTTTCCTTAGGTCTGCTGACAGGAAACAGGAAACAGACTTAGCAGAGATCAACATTATCAGTGTGAGCTTGCCGCCTTTCTGCCATCTAGCTGTCCTGATCTGCACATTCAGCTGCATCACGGTCATAGGTCACTTCACACTCCCCCACTTAAAACAGAAACATTGCAGGAATCTGGGATGGGAATTTCTTGCAGCTCACTTTTGACACTTAAGAGCTTCATGAGTGCAGCTATGAAAGTGCCGTTTCAGCACTTCATTGTCACCTTATCCTCCTGATCTGCTGGAAGAACTGATTCACTTTAGAAGATAACGCGAAGAAAACAGTTGAGAGTTATTATTGATGTGGATGGATGTGTGCACCAACATCCTGTTTAACCCCCCATTTGACCTCCATGTGCCTTATCCTCTCTCTGTAAAGTGTTTGAATCTTGTTGGGGGTCTTATGAGTCCCTGGGGTCATTTGTGGCCTAATAAAGTCGAGGCACATCTGGCTTTATGTTGGTCCTCATCTCTCACTGAACATGTAAATGAAAACATCAAGTTTTAGATCCATCTAGTCTTTGGATGAACTTTGAAGTTTGAAATGTCGGAAACAACTCCACTCAAAACTCAAAATGGTCAATGAAAAATATCACTGATAAGTGAACCTAAACATTTTAATATTGCAACATAAGTTTTAGGGCAAAACTTGATTGCGTGTAATTTCAGTTAATAGAAAAACAGCTCCTTTTGCTGACTTCATAACAATAATTCATAGAAATGTGGTAAACATTTAACGTGCAACAATACATTGTGTAAAATATGAAAAATACTTGCAAAGCAGGTCAGTAAAGGTCAAATCTGCAATTTTTGCAGCAAACTTGTTTTTGTGATGCTTTAATACTGAATTTGATGGAAACAATGACATGAAAGCATAAAAGTTTTCATTCAGAGGTTTGACTGGAGACAGAACTCCTTGTTGGACAACACACTTCATCTCCCTTACCTGCTGGTGGTGGTCAGACGGACCGATGGTGCCAATGTATGCCAGCCTCAGCTCTGTCAGACTGCCCCCGGGCAGCTGTGGCTACAATGTAGGAGCTCAGCACCATTGGCATGTGAATGAGTGAATGACTGAATGAAGTGTTAGAGACTTTTGGATAAAGCGCTACCATCAGTTCATTTGTGTGTTTCTCTTCTCTTTCATCTTCTGATCTGTAGATCAGTTTGTCCACGAAAGAACAGACGGATAGAGGAAGTTCATCAATTGTCACTCATCCATATCTTTGTCTGTTATCAATCTGTCAATTTGTTTGTCCAAGATTCATCCGTCGATCCATTTGAAAGTATCCATCTTTTTCTCCAACATGTCTGTTGATCCATCTGTCTGTCCATTATCATTCCAATATGACTTTTCATTATGAGTCAAAAATTTTGAAGTACTGAAGAATGACTTTTGTGTAACATGGAAATGTAATATTTCTATATTTTTATTTTAATGGAAACTGAAAATCTCAAAGTTGTGAGAGTGAGTTGGCATCTAATCTCACAATTCCCAAAAAACCTGTATGTTGAAGATAAACATACATATTCAGAAGTATTTTTCCTGGCTTGTTTACCCCTGCAGTACTTTTGACAAAAACGCTAGTCAGGTTCCTGTGGAGAAAAGTCCAAGCTGAAAAAATAATGCTGTGGGGATCAATAAAGCAATTTTCTGTCAGGTCAGCTGCTGACACGTGGGTTATTTACTCTGAGGATGTTGTGGGATAGCAGTGGGGGGATAGGTTGTGGCAATAAGTTGGTAGACATATTGCCTTGCTTGCCTAATCTTTCTCTGAGCTCTTTGATCAAATTAAACCACATCTGGAGAGATTTCAGATGACGGGTTTAAAAATTAAGAATGACTGCCATCAATTTTATATATTTATTGAGAAAAGACTACATATTTTATGGAGGCCATATGTGTGTTTATTAAATTTGGCTGGATTCTTAACAAAAAGGCATTCTGCTCATAAAGAGGGACAAGCAGATGGCCTGTTCAATTGTGATTATCCAGATTCAGAGCAGCTTCTATGTAAAACGTCTAAAATCAGCATGTGCAGTTGGGCTACTGAAGTGATTTTATGTTGTTAGTTTTTCACTTTTTGTAGTTATAAAGTATCCTCCATTAGACTTTACTTCTGAACCAACTCTGCTTTATTAAAACCTGGCTTCTGTCACAGTAAACAGAGGCATGATCCCTACCAAAATATATTTTTATCTCAGTTTAGATAATACTTCAAGCATATTGGTTAAAACCAGACTGTGGTAAAAGTTTAGATTATTCAACATGCTTGACTAAAAAATAAAAAATCCAATTTGTTTATAAAGACCAATGTTTGCTATCTGCTACTCTTTATACAATTTATTAATTACGGTACTTTGGATATTCAATAGATATTTTGAACTCTCATTGATAAAACATTTCTGCTGTCCAGGGAATATTAGAAAGTGTAACTAAAATGCCAATAACAGCACTTTGCCTGTTAGTCATTATTTAACCCATGGATAGATGCGTCTTGTGTTCATTTTTAAGCCCATTACTTAAAAATGGGCTTAAAAACCCTTAGGTTTTTTTTTTTGTTGTTGTCTGCATTGGTCAGTAACTATCAAAAGTATAGCATAAGTAATTAGCAGTGAGGATCTAATGACAGGTTCATGGGCAACCAAGGCAACAGTCGACCCAACAGACACGCTACTAAAGCACCACTGAATTACTTGCTTTGACAAAAAAAAAAAAATGTCAGAATGTACAGTGAATCACATTTCCTTGTATATGGAAAAGATGGACTTAACATGGTTTTTTTTTTCTGTTTTTTTTTTAAAGTATAACATGAATAACTGGGTGCCTGCAGCTTTTTTAGTGCATCCTGGTGCCATCTGTTCCCTATCAGAAGAAGACAAGCTGGCGGAGGCAGTGTGATGCTTTGGGCAATGTTTTTCTTAGAAACGTTGGGTCCTGCCATCCATGTGAATCTTGTTTGACAGATACCAATGTCCTTAGCGTTGTTGTTGACCATCCTTTCTTTAATGGAAATATTGTTTCTTGACGGCTGTGGCCTCTTGCAGGGGGATAATGCACTCTGCCATGAACCAAAAATGGTTCAGGCATGCTCTGAGGAGCACAAAACGGAGTCGAGATACTGATTTGGCCCTCACTTCCCCCTCATCTCACATCCCTCCTCTCTCATCCAGTCTAGCAAACAAATACTGTTCCCACCTTGCAAATCACAGGACTTTAAGTTCTGCTGCTAAAACCTTAGCACCAGATGCCACAGCGCCCCTTCAGGGGTTTAGCGGAGTTGATGCTTTAATGGGTTATTGCTGTTTTGGCAGCAAAAGTGGGACCAACACACTGTAAGGTAAATGATTATAATGTTATGCCCAAATGGTGTATATAAATTCAACACTAATATCTTGGGCCCTCTTTTAGGAAGTTTTGTTGACCGTGACAACAAATTATACTGATGTAGAATAAACTACCACCGCTGTCAGTCTTTCTTAAAATCTTTGGCATAAAAAAAGCTAACTCACCTCATTCAAAAATTTTATTTTATCTTGGATGGTGTGTGTACAGCTGAAAAATAGGCACATCTTTTAAAATATGTTTGCATGATCATTGTGATAACTTTGGTTTTAAATTTAGGATGTGATAGAACTTAAAAAATCTTAATATTTATAAAAAATGTTACAGGGTTGTTTTTGTCGACAATTATCTGTGATACCAGTTTGACATTTAAGAACATTATATAGACTGCAGCTCATTGCTTCAAGATTCAACTTGGCAGTGCTACAGGCTAATTGCCTCTATGTTATGCTGTATTTAGATTAGAGCATCCTTTATTTTTAAGTTTTCTGGTGATTTTGTTCAGCAGTTGATCTTTAGCCCAAGTTTATGATTGCATATTTCATAGAAAGTTTATAACTCTTTTTAAAGGTTTTAATCAATTTTCTTTTATGTTATTTCACCTCCTGTGAATTTTCATTTTCTTCATGAATTGGTAAGCTGTAAGAGGCTACTGCAAAGATTGTCATTAAGGGTGATCCTGTTATAGCAAAACATACTTTGGTTGAAACAAAACACTCCTAGCTGAATTTTAGTTTTTACCCCAAGGATTAGTGGAATAATTAAGCAAATTGCCTGGTCTGACTATCTGAGGTTGCAAATTTGCCATTACTCTTTATGAAGGAAAACATTATAGATTTATCTGAAACTATCATCACGGATTATGCCATTTAGTGCAAATTATTAACATGAGAATATGTGAGTATTTGACTTTTTTCACTAAACAATACAGGTTGAATTACAGGAGTCTTATCACTTCTGGAAGATTAGAGGTTTATCTCTATCTGAAAAAAAGTCTGGCAAAACTAGAAGGTCATTAAAATGTTTGACTTGCAAATTTGACAAATCTGCCTGTTAGGTTTCCAGCAGGTGATTTGTGCTACATTAAACACTCTGAAGATGAATTTAAGTTGAGGTGCAAATTATGAGAATCAATCAGGCTAATGAATACAATCATTTCTTTTCTTGGCGTCGATGGACATTTAGTCAATATTAGAATACAGAAAGTGAAAGACCACGCACATCCACAGCAGGAAGTGTCTTCAGTACATTTCTAAATGGTTTACGTAGTCAATTTAAATTACTAATACATTGGACATGACCTACAAATTTATTTGTGGTTTAACTTTGAAGTGGTTTTTTTCCCATCTCATCTAAAAGTGAAATGCAGTTTGACTCTGCTTTTTACAATACGAACAACTTTAATTTATGTTTTAAAGTTATATAATGCAACACTAATCAAGTTAAATGTTTACCCTCTCCAGTTCTGAGGGTTTGGGTGTGTCACTACAGTGACTGAAGCAGGACAGATGGTGTCAAATAACAGGCTTTACTTTGACCCTCTGCCACATCAGCCATATCACTGAACCATCCAATTTGACTGCTATGCCCAGGAGAAATGTTCTCAGAGCAGTGGCCCGTCTACTTTCCATCAGGCATGCAGGTGAAGTGGCCTATTTGCTGCTTGAGCCGCACAGACTTACCGGGATGACTTTCATCGTGAATGAGGATAAGAAAGGAGGGTTGCGAGTTTACCAGATGCATATCTTCTGAGTTATCTCAATTTTCCATATTCCATCATTTATGGACTGACCATTCTTTTAACTACTTGCAGACATTAAATCTTATGTTTATTATTTACAAAGAGATACATCTGCAATGTGCATTTCCTTATGTTTACAAATAGTTTTTTTGTATTGTATTACTTCAGCACATAACTGCCAGCATGTAAACTTACATCAGGTTTTAACTGATGATTTCCGGTATTCAGTTTTCTTACTTTCTATCCATCACGCCGTTTTAATTTATGCTGCACTTTTCATACCTTAAGTGCAACACAAGATTTGTTACTATGGTGGTCAACTACTGCAAATTTGGCGCAAACTGCAAGTCACGCTGCAAAAAGGTGCAAATGCACACCAAGCTGCGAAACAAGTTGCGAACATGATACAAATGCCAAAACAGACAAACACAAAGCAAATGCGACAGAAAAACACTCTAACCTTAAGATGGTGAAACCCCAGGAAATAGAAAGACCACTTTAACTCACATAAAGACACCACTGTCCATCAGGATTTTTCTGAACAGCCTCCAAAAGTAACTTAACAAATTCACCCTTGTTCTGCAGATAGTAGATGTTTTCTTTCATTCTGTTTAATTAATGCTGAAATTTTTACATTTTTATCGTCAATACAATCATATTGTAACGTTTCTGATTGAGAGAACATTTATTTTTACATGATCTTAAAAGTGAACCTTTTTTTTTTTTTTTTAGAAAGTACTGGTTGTATATTTTAGTTTCTAAATTCCAAAAAAGTTTGTAACAATCTTTAATACTATGTTTGCTTGTAAGTACATTTCAACAAACCATATTTGTTTTCCACAAAGATGGCAATCAATACCATTTATTTTTTTCACAATTCATCTTTAGTGATTGTAGGAATCAGCTTCTGGATTTATTAAATTTTTTACATTGGGGTTTCATTGATCTCTTATGTTGTCAGCTATCCTGGTGTAAGTGGCAAAGTAAATCTTTAAGCCTCTCAGAAGCAGAAGTCATCTGTCTATGAATGATGGATAAATGTTTGGGTTGTTTGACGAGAGATGTAGTAGCAGATTTGAGCAGATGAAGCAACACTTGAGTCAACAGCAGACTCCAGGAGTCGGAGAGGAGGAAAACCAGCCTGTCTCAGTCTTTCACAAAAGGCAGCATTGCTTTCTTTGTGCCACTCCACAGATATCTCTAGCTGGCACGCACATGAATGAGTAAAGGCCGCTGTTGTTTTTGTCCGACACCAAATCCTCTCCTCCCCCCTGCCAACGCCCCTGCATCCAACCTCCAGTTGATGAAAAGTGTAGAGACGCACAAAGACGGCCATTGTTTTACTGCCTGCGTCAGTGGGGGGCCAACATGACATGTACCTCAAAAACAAAAGTTGGATAGAGGCCTCTACTGAGGCTTGACACGTTACTGGGAGAGTGACAACCCGGTTATTATAGCAAAGGATTCTGGGAAGCTTTGTAAAAAGAAAAGACTATTCAATCACAGCCTTGACCAGTGAACCTGCTTAGAGGAGGAACTGTGGTTCTAATTGCCATAGCTGAAGTCATAGGCATATTCAGCACTTTGGTTGCTACTGATATTGTGTTAGGTGAGTACTTCCTGGGGGTGAATGGATGGAATGGACGCAGGAGGGCTGTGAGGGCCTGAGGCAGACTTCCTCCTATAGAGACCCCATGAGACCCCACAGTGATGTCAGAGATGTTTTTGTTTCTCCTGGTGAGCACCAATTAGCCCGTCGCTGTTTGCTGCTAGAGAAAGGCTTTTTGTTCTCCGCTACAGAGCATCAGCTGGGTTTTCCTTACTGACGTCTGGCTCACTACAAATGCCAGCTAGTCAGGAAACAAGATCCTGCAGCAGTAAAGTGATTACACATATCACATGCTGCAGGCTGAACAGCAAGGTTGGTGTTGAATCGGACAACATCTCATTCATTACGCCGCAAAAATGCCTAGTCATTGACATTTTCCACTTGTCTTCAGTGTGTTACTCAAATGCACAATTTATTATGGGTGGCTATAGCTGTAGTCTCAAGAGATTATTTGTCATATGCAGAAAATATTGGTTTTGTCAGTAAAGTGAAGTTCTTATATTGCTACCTTACACATAATACATGATAAACATACACAACCAGAACATAGAAAGGAAGTCTAAAATTATTTAAAATTTCCGTGTGTTTTGTCTAAAAGCAAAACACACTGGTATGGTGATTGGTATTTTTTTAAATTTGCTCTTCTACAGTTCAATTTACACTTCTGCAGTTCACACTCATTGCAGGAATGTGAGGGGGCTGTGCTGTCTCTTATAACATGATGTTCCCTCCTAATGACCCTGTTGTGATAAATATTGCGTAGCTGTCCAAAAGTTGTTTCGCATATGTACCATGCAATCTTTATCACCTGCTGCATCTCGCTGTTCAAAGGTATCAGTCATAAGAACTATATAGAAATGTCTTTAGTTTATATTTACAGTGGCGACGGCATTAGGAGTTCACCCTGCAATCAGTGGATTGCCGGTTGTTTTTCTGGATTCTCTGTTTGCCCCCACTCATCGTATGTATCCCAGGGCACCACACTTTACCCACCTTGCCTGCTGGTGTTAGTCAGAAGGGTAAGCTTTGCTCCTGTCAGCCTGCCCCAGGGCAGCTGTCGCTACGATGCAGTAGCTTGCCATCATAAGTGTGTGAATCATCCTTTTGAGATTTCAATTGGAGATATATGGGGCTTTATAAATGAAATGGATTATTATTATCTCTAACCATAATGTTTATTTGTGGCCTCAAAGTGCGCATAGAACGCTTCATCTGATATGTTGTTTAGGTTTGTTTAACATTATAAGGACGGAAATTCATCAATTTGATAACCCTGCTTAAGACCATGTATGAGCTTCTGTCGAGATTTTCCGGCTTTCAAAAAGTGAGGGAGGAAAAAAGGGTGTGGACAAATATTCGGCTGCAAGTCAGGGCATTTGTAACAAGTTCACAAAGTGTTAAAGGTCTAACTGAGCACTCATGTAAAGCTCTGCAAACTCTGCAATTATAGCAAAACATTGGCTTTTAAAACTCAGTCTTTAGGCTTTACAACACAAAAAATGAACCCTGTAGGCATCAACAAAAAGGGGAAAAGATTAACTTTGCAATGTTTACAGGTACAAACTAAAACCCTGAGTGTATAGCCAAGATAAGCTTATGTTATATTATTCAGATGTAAGGTTACTGTTTTTCACTTTCTAAGTCAGGTTTTTATAATACTGTATACTTATGTGTTCTGAGCTGCTGGAAGAATAATTTAGAATAGCATTCTTTTCACATTTGACTTTGGGTAATCTGAGGATTGACGAGAACTCATTCAAAGGACACTCATAATGTCAGATCTTTTAGGATTATTAAAGACTTGAGTGCAGACAATTGAATGGGATCTGCTGAAGATGTTGACCCTGCTTGTGCCTGATGGTGGCATGTGTCAGTCAGACTGAATGAAGTTGTACATGAATGTTTATGGTATATCAGCAATAAAGGTCCTCTGCTCCACTTTATGCACCATGACAAAAAATTCTTTAAAACAGCAAAATTGTATTTTGCTCCTTTTTTCTTCTTTCATTCAACTTCTGTCACCGTTTATTTGGTGTCCTTCTGTGGACAAGGCCATTTAGCTGAGTGACTCCTCCATTCCCTACCGTTGTAATTGGCTCCCTTGTCCCTCAGCTGCTTTGGTGACTGCACTGAAATTGAAGGCCAGTATGGCGCTTCCATCCTGGGGGAAAAAAGTGAATCATTGATGGCCTTTACAACTAACTTCTTCACATCAGGTCCATCAAGTAACATAAAATAAAGGTCAAACTAAACCTGATATTTGAGTTTTCCTTAACCATTCTTGGCAGTCGATTTTCTTTCTATTACAAACTAAAATCCGATGCAGTAACATGATGGGCTTATGCAGATCACATGATGGTTTATCTGTTCTTCTTGGCTTGTTGTGATGAGTTTGACCTTCTTGTTAATGCTCTTCTCAGATCAGTTTTTTTTAAACGAGGGGAAATGTCCAATAAGAAACAAAGTTAGTTTTTCCTAAAATAGCAGCAATATCAGACTTAGCAATAAGTACCAAAAGATCTTGATTATGATTTTTGATGGGGTTTTTTTGAATGAGAATTGTAAAAATCTCTTAATTCACAGGAGAAAGCTTAGAAGATTGCAGCATTTTTTGAAAAAATGTGACTGGTGTTTGTTGTTTCTTGAAAACTCTGGGTCTCTTTCCTAATAATCCAACTGCTTTTGCTCTCACCTCAGTTGAAAGGAGACATTTTCAAGATTTTTTTTTTGTCAGTTTAAGTTTCTAGCATTTATGTGGAAAATAATACTTCTGAACTTTTATAAAATGCTAAGTAAGTTAAACTTGTTTCAATTCCATCTTGTAGGAATATTAAAATGTCAATTAAGCTGGGCATGGTTGCTTTTGAGAACTTATCTTTGGGCAAATGCTCTTGACAAAGTATAGGGTTTTGAAGATCCAGGTCCATGTTCTCACCTAAAATCAGCTCCATTGATGCAGTTACATTATACTTGCAAATCCAAGTACTTTGATTTGTTATGCTCCATCACCCATGCGCTCACTCCTCCAGTTGTCATCCTGCTTCAGAAGCCAAAATCTTTACTCTTCATTCCCCTTTCTCATGTTGTGTAGTAACTTTCGTGTCATGCACTAATGCTCTTGTGTCCTGCAGACTGACACCCTGCAGGGTTTTGTCTGAAGTCTCAGGCGGATGTTGTTTCCTTCCTTCATGAAGCTCTGCTGATAGACGTCTCATTATTGTAACTTGCTTCCTTTTGACAGACGTATTGAAAGGGTGATTATGTGATGTGGTTCCCTCTACTGTCACTGGATTGCTTTTTTTTAATGTATGAAGTAATGACTTTTTACCTGACATATTTTGTCAAAATGTAAGAAAAACTGCTTTAAACAGGCAATAGATTTTGAGCCGTGGTGAAGCTGATGGATGATACCTTTCAGAATTAGGCACCTGAGTGTGATACATCAGCATGCAATGTGGGATATGCATATTTTAATTCATATTTTCATTGTATTCCAACTCATAATGCACTGTGGGAGAAAAGAATCTATAGTAAAGTAAAAAAAGAGGTATTTAATTTCTTCGGGGTGTTTTTCTAGAGTTCACTAATGCGCTGAGTCCCATGCTTTGATTTTCAGATTTTTATTTCTGCCTGTTTTGTGGCACAGAAACTCGAAGGTCAATGTTAGAATTGAACTTGAAACTAAGTGTAACGTACAGACATGGTCTGGCTGCTGTTAGTTGTTTTGTGCTCTTTTGTGGTCAAACAGCTAATTTGGCAGGACGTGATAACAGTTGTTTACACGTTTAACTGTCGTCCCCAGCTTCTTGTCTAACAGCTGTGTAAGTCAGCTTCCTTTCATGTTCACAGCACATCTAATATAGCCCAGCACCAGACCTCTAATTAAGAAGTAGATGTTTTCCCTTGGTGTATGTGTACGTTGTTCTCGCAAAAGTGAGTTTGTAACGCTGAGAATGCACCTGCATTTATTAGTGCTTTTTGCTTTCAGTGCACACGATTCCTGCTGGTTGCTTGATGTGAAGCATCTTATTAAAACTACTAATATGGATGGAAGAATGAGCAAGGGTCAACAACACTGGAATTTAACAGCGGTTTGGAGTTTTAAATGTCCAGTAGCATACTCCTGTCTACATCATGCAGGCTGATGAAGCAGATCCTGACATGTTGTTAATGTTCTGCTTTTTATATAGTAAATACAATTTGCCATCTATAGTTCTAAAACTGCATTACTTGTGCTTTTGTGAGATGAAATATATTCCATGTAGCCGATTTTGTCTTTTGTGAAAGAGATTTAAGCCATTTGACAAACAGTACTAACAGGTGAGGTTATGGGTATTTCTGCATTAAGTTCAAATTTTTTGGCTTTTTTTCTGTCACCTCATTTAATCCACTGGAAGAATATATTGACAAATGTTAGCATTTTTTTTTAATACCTATTATGTATATTACATACCTAATCGGGGTAACCAGTTTATGCAAACTAGTGATAAAATGATTTCTTTGAATTTGGTCTGCGCTAACACAACTCTGCAAATCTGGTATCCACTATCACACATGTGTTTGTCATGATATTTTCCTTTTCACACTCCAATTAACTGTAGGTGGTGGTGTGTCAGACAGCGCTTCATCAGCCTTTCATGGCCACATTTCTGCACAGAAAGCAAGACGAACAAGGAAGATCCCCTCTCAGTGCCTGGACTGTAATCACTGTGTCACCCGATAAGATTATTGTCAACCTGCCTGTTCAGGTATTGACAAACGTAGTGGTTCAGATTAGCTATCTGTGCCATCTGTATTCATGTGGTTAACTGGAACAAATATGAAAAACTATGGATTTCTGTGCTTTCTATTACTTTTCCTGGGGCCTGGCTGTATAAAACAGAGACCATTAGCAGGGATGGAGTTGAAGATTAAACTCTCAGTAAATGTGATACAAATTCTCATGGAAATAATGTACGCACACACATGCCCACGCACACGCATGCACACACACACCCTTAAGTATAGTCAAACTGCTTATGTAATTATGTTTACGGTGCTCATCCATCAGCCAGAAGCAAAGCTGGAGAAAGTGACTTCATCTGTTATGTTGCAGAATCATTGTGAGGGGTCTTTTTTTTTTCCTTTTTCCTTTTCTCTCCTTCTCCCAGCCTGGATCCCCAGGAGGAGCCTGAGGCGAGAGAGAGATAAGAGCACCACTGTGGAAACAGTTTTGGGCTTGGCTACTTCTGTTGTTGGCTTGTCCTCTGTTCACCCTCTGCATTTCTGTTTGAGCAGATTCAGCTGGTTGAACAAAGCTCAACATGATAAGGCAGAAAAAGAACTCTGTTGAGGAAGAGCAGCCATGACTTGAGGCGTTTGTTTGTGATTCTTTTTTTTTTTTGTGAATCTGTGTAAACTGTTTGTTAATATGATTCAAAGAGGCCCTGGTGAAGTTGTAGTGATTTACTGCTTGAATAGTTTTTAGTGGAAATGTGCTTGACTTTAAATCTCACCTCTCACTTGGCAGTCTTTTGTAATACCTATGGATTTACGTCCTTTTCAGAATAGGTGGGGAGTTGTGAGCTGGAGGCCCACTCTGTCACTGTGATTAGTTGTATAGTAGTTGGCAGGCAACATTGCATAATCTGGCCGAGATGTATGTGGAAACTTTGCAGACAAATCCTGAACAAAAAAATTTTTTCTCCCACAAATATTTTTTCTTTCCCATTAAAAGAAAATAATAAAATTGTGAGTTGTTTGGGTGATTTTTACAGCGCCTGCCTTAAGATTGGAGTTTTGTCTTTAGAGGGGTGCAGAGCATGGGCTGTGTTCTGTTTTGGCAGTTTCATTTCCTTTGGGTCATACCCTGCACTCTGTGTTGGAAAACCCTGTCTAAGCTTGCTTTGTTATTTTCCAACACTGCTCAGTTCTGTTCTCTCTGGTGATGATGCATGGTGCTTGTCAAAAATTGAGCAATACAGCGTTGGAGACATTGTAAGAAAGAAACAGCCAGAAAGAGATAACCGAATGTTCAAGCCGAGGTTGTGCGAATGTTTTTTATCCCTTCACTCAGGAAGAGAAGTCAAACACTGACATTTTAGTTATCTAAACTCTCTTTGCCCCTGCCACTGTTTTAAAGGATACTGTTTTTTTCTTTATACCACATTAAATGTGCATGACAGAAGCCAAAGGAAAGGGCATTTGGAAGCTAACAACAGATTTAAGAAAATTTACTTTGGAGGCCATTGAGATATTCAGTTCATTTCCGCTTCTCATTAAAATAAAGCATATTGAAACTTACTGGCGGTGATATTGGTGATTCGTTATTGTGTTGCAAACATTTCATAGTCAGTGTACAGGGTACTGAAGCAATGGAAGTCTGTCCACGACCGTTGCACATGCAGAAAACAAAGCATGGTCATGCTGGTTTAATCCCAACTTTGTCAAACTCAGACCTGAACTCCACTAATTCAAGTAATTTATTGTAATATTTTTATTTTTATTTATTTTGCACTGTGGTTTATATGCATATGGCTTTTTGCTGTTCATCTGGCTGCAGCACAAAAGCGTCTTGTCAGGCATTTAAAAATTAATAACCCATAAGATCGGTGTGTGCTGGGCTGTCCATGGTAGGATTTCAGGAGATTGAAGGAAATTGTGTTTTTCAGTCAACGTTTCACGTGCAAAATAAATGTGTGACAGAGAAACCTGGCACTTTGTTTAATTTAAAATGTACCAATTTTTATTTGGACTACCTTGCAGCATGCATTTCTTACTAATATTTAATAATATGCTATTTTTTATTAATTCTCTCATGAAACCAATAATAGAAAATGCAGTTCAAAAAGCTAAATTAACAAACCTGAGTAAACTTTTGGGGGTTTGCCAACATTGTTGGACATAATTTCTTGATCTAGAAAATTCAGTTTTCACAAGAATTTTTAATCTCTTTTCTGTCTTGACAGTAAAAGGTGCAGCAACATTTGAAAGGTAATGGAGATCCTTGAGACTTTATGGCAGTCATAATCCAATGTAAAAGGGTTATATACAAAACATAACTTTTGTACATTCTTAAGTACCATGCTCAGGCTGGAAGCAGAGGCTTGCAATAAAGCACATCTAAAGAAACTTTTGCCTTTTCACTTTTTTAAAATAAAGTTTTTACAGTGAAGTGATTTATATATTCACGGCTTCGGGTAGTGACCCGGACCTTTTTAATTGGTCATAGTAGAAAGATTACTCTAAAGAATGCTGTGAAAATTAGTCATCTAAGGTCTATCAGCAGAGCACAGAAATATGAAGTTGTTCCAAAAAGATGGATGCAACAAATGTTAGTTAAAATGGACAGAGACAAACAGGGTAATTTACAGAGCAGAGCAACAACAAAGGAGCAATAAAGTCCAGTCCAGAAGATGAAGCACCCACTGAGCGCTCTGTAAACAAACTTAAACTGGAGATTCACCCAAGTGAGCACAGCACCTTTGTTTTAATAATCCCTTTATAACAGCCTTATGTCTGTGATAACACAGATGAGTTGGCCATCAATTAATGGCAGCTGCGGGTGACTCATATTACCCATTTGCTAACTTTTCCCTGCACCTCAAAGACACAAACCAGAATAGATTGAATAATAACACATGGGTCATTTGGCTTATGTGGGAGGTGGCAAAGCCTACTATTTGCTTCAGTGGCACTTTAGTGAAGAGCTTGGTGGTTGAAAGATAAACAATTGCTAACTCTTATTTGCAGGTTTCTCACAGGAATAAATGGGCTGTGTCCTCCAGCGAGGTTCAAATTACTGCTATGTAGCTGCAAATTTGTTTCCTTTGGGGAAATCTGAGACCACACAGAGCATCCTCTCCCGAGGTAATCATTATCATTTCTGTCAGGAGCTTGTTAGGCCACCTTCATTGCTTCAGCTATTCATGTGTCCTTGGGGTATCCACTGAGCTGCCAGTCACCTCTTACTGACTGATTATTTAGCAGAAAAGCCAGTTTGAGTCGACAAGCCTACTGTGCAGAGGCCATTTAAAGGTATTGTGTCTTCAGTGTAACCTAACGTCTAGTCTGACACCAAATGAAGCCACGAATTAATTTACCGCCAGTGTTGCTCCAAACTAATTTCCTCTGAGCTGCACGCCAAAATCTTGTTTTGAGAGGGATTTTGTCTGGATCAGATATATGAGGGGAGATAAGGTCAACAGAGAAACCTTCAGAGCTCTGGCATTATTGCACGTTCTGAATAACCTCGACTATAATACGTAGTCAGTTGATTGTCTAGCTTTGTGAAAAGCTTTGGTAACAACAATCTGTTGGAAGGACATTGGACAGAAGACCTAGTGCTACAGAACAGAGACCCTTGTCACAGGGAATATGAAACATTCAAATCTAACATTCCCAGCAGGGGAACTGCATGAGACTATCAGTAGACCAGTAAACAAAGAGATTGGTAATCTTTTCCTCTTGTTCCACACTCATAAACTTCTGGGGAAATACAGATAAAAGATTTTAATTCATGACATGTGATGAGAAGAGATGTATTATTGATTCAAAAAAACTGTTTGTGTTTTGGAAAAGTCTATTTTGGTATATTTGAATAAGGGGGCAATCATTTTATCTCCATATGAATTTCATTCCAGCTTTAAGGGTATATGCCAACTTTTTACTTCTCTCCTCTGAGACTGAAGGTGAGGGTTTGTTTGTTTTGTTCTTTATCTTTAACAAGGAGAAAACAGTCTTTTTTTCTGCAGTCTACCAAAGCATACCTTACGGAGGAATTCAAGGCTTGAAGTAATCTTCAAAGAATAGTTCAACATTTGGAAAGATGCAATGCTTGTCTTTAATGAGTTGGATGGGAAGATCAAGAGTTCTGTGTTCTGTTAGTTGAATATGAACAATAAGAGGCTCTGCCTGGTTTTGTCTAATTGTTACAGAATGTGCCAGCATATTGTAGGACCACTAGTGTAATCACTCAAACACGCACCATGCTTGGCGAAGAGCAAATATTCCTGTCATTCAACTTCTAAGTTTAGACAAAACTGCCTTTTATCTATGTTTTAAAGTTTTTTTTATATTTTTTTATGTAGAACAGTGATTCTCAACCTATGGCTTTTACTCCCTGTTTCACCACCTTTCTCATTCATTTCAGGTTAAATTATTAATAAATCAAGCAAAATCTTATTTATTATTAATCTGGTATGTAACCCTGACTTGACCAGCTCTAAAATTTGTCCATTATACAATCTCAGTACATGCCAATGAAGTTGCTTTGAAAATTTCTCAGGACTTCAGTGCTATTTTGCAAACATGTGATATAATGTCGCTGTGAGCCAGTTGTAATTCCAGTTAAGACTTTACTGCTGATGGTTGCAGAAGGTATAAATAATTTTTACATTTTGCTAAAATGAAGTGGAAAATGCAACAGGAATTGTTAGTTTGCTCAAAAATCTCTAAAGTCTCGTAGGATGAGCTGGATATATCATTACATCCCAGTTCTTCGCCCATAAAGTCTTTTTTGGAATAGAGCATGAGTTGAGAAATTAACAGTTCCAAAGATTGTTTGCCCTCATACTGTTCCATCATTTATAATTTTTATGTGTGTTTTTACCCCTTAATGGCTAAATATTTCTACCAAAAACAGAATGTATCACACCAAAAGACCTCCGCTGTGACAATCAACTGCTGCAGATTGGCAGTCAATTGGAATCTGCCAATTTCTATTAGATTTTCTTTTTTTATAAACACATGAAATAATGAGATTTTTATTTCCTTCCTACCATTCCTACCATCTTTTTTTTCCCCCACCAGGGGGCTTTTTGTGGGCTCTAGTGTCCCTTATTTGACAGTAGGCTGACAGGAAGGGGGTAAGGAGAGGGAGGAAGACATGCGGCAAATGTTGTCGGGTCCGGGAGTCGAACCTGCGACGGCCGCGTCGAGGACTCAAGGCCTCCAAACGTGGGTCCCGCTAACCCCTACGCCACCACAGCACGCCCCCTACCATCTTTTGCAGACAAATATATCAACCACCAGGTCCCCAAAACTTGTGGAATAAGGTTTTTTTTTTTTTTTTTTAGTTATCCTGTTTCACATAACTTTCAGAAGAGATCTTTGTCTTCTTGTAGTTGTTGGCACTGAAAAAAAAAAAAAATAAGAGTCAAAATTTGAACTCTTAGCTGGGCAGAGCTCAAAGAAACCCAGCTATCTTCTTTAAAACTTGGCTAGGAACACTGACTTATGTTGCTGTGTAGTAGTCAGATTAGAAAGTTATTTTTGATTTGTCATGTTTTTTTCTGTTCTGCTCTACAGAAACACTTTCTTGAGATATTTGATTTTAAACCAGCTTACAGGTGCTGTTGAAACATAGCAGGTAGGCAATATGTCAAGCATGCTGAGGATTGGTTTGGATGCCAAGCACTAAGTTGTAATATATTTTCCTTCATTACTCACTGATAGGCGTTTTGTGTTTTTACTCGAATGCCAATGTCTGAGATTAGATTCATTGTGAAACTGAGCTATATGAATGAAATTGAATTGACCTGAAATGATACAGATGAATCATACTGTGTTCCCGGACTTGGTCCCGTTACTTGCTGTAAATGTTGGTAATTTTAGGAAGCCATTGAAGTGTGAAAATAGACAGACTCTGCCAAAGCCTAATCTCATGTTATCATAACCTCCAGTGGCCACCAGCGAGCTTGAATTGCAGAAAAATGTCAGGGAGAAGATGATTCCTGATTCCACAAATGAAAGCAAAACGAAATGCATCATAATATCATTTTACCCTTCTGGCTAGAATACAATGAGACATCCAGTCATTTGTGTGTGTTTGTGCCTCTTTGTCTGTGTAGCAGGACAGCTACTCATTTGTTCTCTGTGGTATTGGAGACTGGCACACTGTGGCTGGTTATGACTTCTCGAGCTGATTCAGAAATGACGATGTCCTGATGCTGCTCTGACCAACCTCAGTGGGACCTCCGGGCAGAGCTCCATCCAGCTGTGTCAAGTCTCTGCTGCTCTCAGTTGCTCTCAGCCCATCAGTGGTGCTCATTCTCAGCCACATTCTTTAGAAGCATTTTGGAGGTCATGGTTGGGTTAAACGCAGTGGAGGTTGGCAAATTGTGCGTGGTGGGCACATAAACTGTATGTTGAAGATGAACATTCTTTGGGCCGTTTTTGCCTTTCTTTCAGAATTATGCACAATGAACTATATTCATAGTTGCTCTGAATTGGGGCTAAAATGATTAATTGGATTAATTGTGATGAATCAGTTATTGAAATCAACAAATTTAGGAATCAATTAATTAACAAGCTCAAATTAGGTCATTGGCTGAAAGAACAACATACTCAGAGTAGTAATTAAGTCAAAACTGTACAACATTTTTCATGTAAGTTAAAATAATTCTACCCTGAACATAAAAAATATTTAATTTAGATGCTGAAGCAATATTACCAAATGATACTCAGCTTTGCTGTGAAACAACAAAGGGAAAATCTTGCAAATTTTTCTTTAAAAGGTCTTTGTTTATGAACACATGGTGTGCATGTTGATTTGTTGCTATATAGAGCTGCATTTGCTTTGTTTGTCATAATTAAATGTTAAAATTTCATTATCAAAGGTATGCTGCTGAAGCATAAATGGCGGTTTTCAAATGATGATTTAACTTATTGAGGAGAAAAAGCTTTCCAAACCAGCCTGTTCCATGTGAAAATATAATTTTACCCATTTTGAAATAAGAAGTTTGATTAACCACATTTTATGTTAAGTTTCACTGGCCACACTAGAACCTGATTACTGCCAGACCAGGAGAATCAATAAAGTGGAACCTGTGACAAAATGAAGACTGCTAAAAGATTATAAATGACTTATAAAGTGATTTCAACCACAGTGAGAGCTATTGTCCATGAACAGAGTTTGGTCTATTCAAAGCCATTTGAGGAGCACAACAGCGACTCAAACAGAAAGGGAATCTAAGTTATAAACTGAATTTTGAATATATTCAAGTTGTCTTTCTCTATTTATAACTTGTTTGATCCAAAAGATTAATTTTGACACAGAATCATAAACAAGTACTTCTCTCTTTATGGATTTCTACTGTTTTCCATGTATTGTGGGTCTAGTCTTTTCTTTGGATACCTTGTGGGTTCCAACCCATTATACAATCACTGAAAAAGATGTACAAAGGGGAGGATTTTCATAATGTATCTTAGTTTCTTTGTGCCTGACTTGGAAATGCCATTGCTTAAATCTTTCAGCTGTGGGAAGTGTTGCCGCTTTGAAATCGCCCTTCTGGCAGAGTATGAGTTTACTGTAGCTTTCCACTCTGCCACTCACTCTGTCACATGGCTGCCACTTCCTCCTCAGGGTCTCTTCTCCTGAGAGCTGGCCTGTCAGCCGAGACAATGTGGGTTAGAGGTGTGAGATGTAGCTGGGATATGGAGGAGGGAAAGAAGGCTAAAAATGAGCTCTGCTAAAATGAGAAACACACAAAGAGTTTTCTATTTCTCTCCATAGTGCTCTCTGAGGAGCCATTATCTTTGGGCACGTTTAAATGAGCTGTTTTTGTAAATGGAAATATGTTGGTCTTTATTATCACCTGAGCATACCATGGATGTCTTTAACCTTTGGCAGCTCTGAGGCATAAGTGATGAACCATGAGACATTACTGTTCAGAAGCGTTATCATTATGGTCCTTGCACCTTGTATTGACTTTCTCTCAGATGAGGAAAGAGCTCTTGTACATAGAATCATCTTCAGCTGAACCATGTTGACCGAACCACACACTTTCATACAGTTATCCACCCTCTGCTATAAACAATAGTGACTCTGGCAGCCTATTTTGCTGATTGACATGGCTTTGACTTTATGGGCTCCTTCTCCATCTGCAAGGGGCTGACATGGTTGGTTTCCTACATTTGCAGAGAGTTAGCTGAAGTGAATGAATTGACTTGTGTATCGATAACTCTCTCTTCTTGTCTAATGCTGAATTTTTTTTTTTATGGCCACAGGGGGATAGACTGCTGAGGTTTGTCATCAGAGCGTATGCCAGGAAAATCTGTTTTGAGATTTTATCTGTGCAGGATGATAACCAGACCTCCCTGTTTTAGAGTTGGGAAATATACTGGATACAAATCACTTAGGCATGGGCTTATTTCTGGTATCAAGGTTAGGGGTATGTAGGGATGTTGTTGTTTCAGATAAATTTCAAAGAGACTCTAAAAGTCAGTTTTCTCTTATTATATACTCTACACATTATAAGTAAAAGCTGCCGCCCCTTAATTTGTTGCTGCGTACTCCTGTTCAATTTGGTGAAAAAAGGGTAATACACTTTCCCCTCGCTTTAAAATATTTCACGACTACCACATATTTTGTGGTTTTGAAATATTTTCAGTGCTGAGAAACACAAGTAGCTGAAACCTTGAACAGGCATGACTATTCCAGCTAAAACTACTGTAGGCTAGCTACCAAATCATGTAGCCTGACTAATTAGCCAGCTAATACCAGCTTGTTATTGTTTTATTTCCCAATAACGAACAGAACCACAAAATATACAATATTCTACACAATAAGCAATTAGATTCCAACGCTAGCTTAAAAAAACTAATGCAAGCAGTGTGGTGGCTCCTATTCAGCAGATTTGCTTCACATAGATGTTATTTTCACAGAAGTGAATTAACTTACCAGAAGTTAATGTGTGAAGGCCTGGGAACAGCTCCTCAGAGCCCACAGATGTTAGACTACATTTAGCCTAATTCCATGTATTAATATAAAACAAACAGTACATTTTAGAAAGCATTATTAAAACTGAGATAATACTATGCTATTTTTGGTCAAGGTTATCATACCTTGAAACCTCAAAGGTATGAGATTAAAACCCTTATCTCCACAAGTAATTACTTGTATAGAAATTTAAACAGATATAAAACAATTCTACCAGTTCTTTTGGGTTGTTTCGGTAAAACTAACTTGTAAAGGAAAGTCATCATATTTTGAGGCATTATTTCATGTTTTTTTTTTCTGCTAGGTTAAAATGATGCCTTTATGTTTCTAGTGTAAAACTAGGTATTGTGGAGATCAACACAAGCTAACTTCTATACACTGGCATTTATAAATTTATGACTGACATAAAGAAAATGAAAATGGGATACAATGACGACAACTTGTTTGGTCGTGTGTTTTGAATGCTCCATTTAAAAAGTGTCCCAGTTGTGCACTTTTAGACTGCATCTTCAACTTATCTTTGCTTCAGTTGTTGTTTTCTAGCTTTGTTAAAACACCCAGGTGCTGGCTAAGGTCTCAGCTCTAATGATGTATACTGCCAGTGCATTTGTCTGAGTCCCACTGTGTATTCCTTATAAAGGTTATTGATAGAAGCTCGGTAAGAAACTGCGGTCTGGAAAGGAAATGGCCCCAACTTTTAGATTAACCTTTTAACAGCCTGATAGGATCAATTACAGCACGTTTTATAAATGAATGCACTTGCTCATGATTTAACCAGCTTTCATTAGCTTATCGGGAGTGTAAATAGGTTTAGGCTGAAGGTGTCCTTCGCTTGGATTAAACGGATTCCTCTTTTTTAAATCTTTCCTGCAACTTTTCCTTTTTTAAAGTACTTGTCTAATCACTTTATCATGAGTTCTATCATAAGCTTAACCTTAAGTCATTTAACACTTCAGAAATTCAAAAAGATTACCTACAACAGTGTCCAGTAACCTCACAATTATTGCTTAAACAGTTTTGTGGAGGCAAGTGCAGCTTGCTTCCTGGGAGAGACCACCTCCTAAGAGGAGAAAACATCCTGCTGCTCATAACAGCCCAGATGTGCTATGTACTCATCTAATCAAAGACAAACATGAAAGAAGCTGAGACACACATGTCTCACAGACATAAGAAGTGGGGGCTTGGCTTTCTGTGGCTGGTTTTCTTTTGTTTTTTTCTTTCATAAAAGATATTGCGTTATAGTTCCAGTTCCATAAATTTGTTGTTTAAGTGTGTCATTAGCTTGTTAATTTTGGCCTTTTTCTAAAACTAAAAAAATTAAATTCTTTCATGGAAAAGAGCCACAAAATAATCAAGAATATTCACTGACTGTTAGAGGTGGGTAAAAAGTTAGGTTTAAACCACTTCATTACCCCCATAAAAAATCCTCATTTTGCAGGACTATTCAGACTGTCTGAGGGGAAGTTAAAATGGCTACTAAATATATAGACATATTGGTATGTGGTCTGTGCACCTCATAGAATTGACTGACTTAAAAAAAGATTGTGAAAAAGCACAATATGTGCAACCAGCTGACTCAGGTGCTTTTGGCATACCTCATGGTCACATTCAGTCACTGAAATGAGACCAACCAGCAGATGTTGAGTCCTGAATCATCATGTAGTGGAAGTATGCTTTTTATGTGCAAACGCCAATACAGAATGAGAAATATTTTATAAAATGATGTGTAACAGTTTCTGCATCGATTTAGCTTTCCAGGGACAAAGTTCCTTAACATGCAGATATATTTCTAAGGGAAAATAAGTCTCATCTGTATGATGTAGTAATATTTAAGTGTGGATCAGTTTGACTTGACACATTATTTAATTTTCTGTAAGGTCTGGAAAACATTGTATGTGACAATTAATTCCAGGAGTGCACATGAAAAGGTTTTGAATAGTTCTTTGACTGGCTACTGTAAACCTTAAAAGCATTCTTTTACACTTTAAATAGCAGGGCTTCCAGAGTGGAATATGTTTTTTTTTTTTTTTTATGCACTAGTTTATTCAACCAAAAGGAAAACTAAACCACATCATCACAATATAAAGGTGAGAATGTATAAAATGAACTTACTAGTTTTATTTACAACAGGAAAGAAACAACTATTATATTTTTGCTATTCATTGTTACAGGTATTATGTTGACCGCCTGTTTCATATCAGTCAGTTCAGAAAGAGTTGGAAGAATCTGAGCTTAAATGATCAAATGTTATTCTAGAAACTGATTGAAACAGTATGCTGTTTTAAAAGATAACTTTTCAACAGATACAGTAAACACAGTACTGGAAGACTCAGGATATCATGACTACTTTTGCTAAGCACAAAATAAAATTATCTTGATATTCAAGAAATGGTGTGTGGGACCTCCCTAAAATTTAGTGCTGAGGAAAACTTTGTCTGGAAAATGTGCTTTATGATTTACTTGTTTGTAATTTGATATGCAGGCATTTTTCTTGTCATATATATCCTATATATAACAGCCTTTGTTGTTTTATTGCTTGTGTTTACTGGCTATCATGATAAATGTTTTAAAAGCATAAAACATGTTGAGACTTTTGCTCATACTTCAGTTATGGTGATTTATTGTTTCTATTGTTTTTTGTCCTTCCCCTATTTTGAATATTTATTGATTTTTATCTATACAACACTTTGTACAGCTGCAGTTTTAAAGTGCTTTAGAAATGAAATAGTATTAAAAAGAGAATGAAGAGGTCACAAATCAATATTTTATTTTTAAGAATAGGAATCGTCAGAGGTGTCAGTTTAAGGGAGGGATGTTGAACTCCAGTCCTTAAGGGCCATATCCTCCAAATTTAAATGTGTCCTTTGTCCACCACACCTGGAACAAATAACAGAATGATCTCAGGATGCATTCAACTTCTACAGAGTTATGCTAATTACCCAGTTGTTTTATTCAGATGTCTTGAAGCAGATATTCTAAGGGGAGTTTCAGACTCCAAAGAAAAAATAGAAGATGAGCGTTTGCATACAGAACCAGTAATTAGGTTTCCCTTCTTTCATTTTATTGTGAATCATCCTCTTTAAAGGCATTTCTGAATATCAATATTGTGGGAAAAAAATGAAATGCTCAACAAGCTTTGACATCTTGATAAGTTTTCCCTGACATCAGTATAATACGAGGTAGCAGTAGCTGTCATATCCCAGAGCCTTGTTTATGCCTTGTCATTTTTCTACGCTGACTTACCTAAAATTTTCCACATCTTATCAGCTTCACTTCTTTTTGTTCTTGCAGAGAAAGGAAAAATATCTTGATATTGTCACAGTCATAGTTTGGAACTTGGTGTGTATTTTATGCATCAGTGAGAAGCCACACTCGTTTTCTGGCCTCTTGTGTCAATCACATCTGCTTGAGCTGGCTGGCTTTCTTCTGAATCTTTTATGGCGCATCCAAACATCAAAGATTTACAAAAATGATAAGTGCTGCTGTGGTCACCGCAGCGCATGAGATGGTAAAACACTTCTGACAGGCATGAAGTATTAAATACAGGACACTTTACCAAACATTCGGTCTCTGCCAGGGAAATTAACTTGTTTATGTCTGTGTATCTACAGATGAGACGAGGTAAGCGGGGAACGATGTGATTCATACGGGGTGATGCATGCTTTTTTGTTGAATCTGAGAGATAATCCTTAGTTTTCTATAATGTTGAGGCTAAGCTTCTAATTCTTTTGAGTTGGTTTTAAAGGCTGGTGTGTTGGCGGACAAGCTGCGAATTAGTAGGTTAAATGAGATTATTCCAATTCAGAAAGAGCTTGTTTATTGTGTGTAAACTCCCATCCTCCTCCCACGCTTGCCACAAGAAGTGAGGCTCAGTTTCATATACATTATAAGGATAAAAAAAGGAAAATTCATAAGTTACAGGGAAAATTCATCTGTTACAAGGAATAAAATGTAGAAAATCGAAAAGCTTTTTAGTCCTTCCTCCATTTGATATCCTATTTTAAAATCATTATCAACCTTTGAAGTACCTTCTGATCTTTAGGTCAAAAATATTAAATAAGATCATTTTTACGATACCTCTGATAGCTTTGCACGAAAGTATTGAATGAAAGTATGTGAGCACAGCAGGAAGAATCACTGTGCACTGATATCACAGTATTTGATACGCTCTTGTTCCTATTTTGTCCCATTCAGCCGTGCTTATTCACCTTTTGTCTTTTACACTGTCTACCCTCAAAATCCTGCCTGTTTGTTTGTCCATGTTCGTTCCAAAGACTCAGAAAACATTCCCAAACACGTTCCCTACAAGGAAAGCAAGTTGCAGATCAACCAGAACATAATTAATTGGAATGGACCTCAGTGATACTGGCATGAGGTAGGCATTTGAAACATGAAAGCTCCATCCAGTGCAAATGCTTCAGCCCTCTGGTTTACTCGTGCACTGATAGAAAATAGCAGAGTTGAATGAACATGTGCACTCATGCATGCTCATCTCTGATCCCTGAGATCCAGCACAAACAAACATCTGGCATGGGTGAGAAACAGGCCAGAGAGATGGCAGGACTGAATATGTATTACATAGGTTTGGTCTGCTTCTACTGGGCATCATTTCAATCTTTAAAATAAGGTTCAGAGACCATTTACAGCTCCTGAAGCTTTTGTACAAAGCTTTTGTACCTTGCACTTTTTAGTGTATTAGAAATCACATGATTAATTTAGTATATTTAAAAAAAAAAAACATCAGGTCTGATAACCTAACCTTTCCTATTTTAGTTGTTAGGATGGAAAAAATAGTTTCTGGCTGCTAAATATTTGCTTCCTGTAAATTCAGACATTTGCAAAGTTTCCATTAATATTTGATAGTGACATTCAAAACGGTAGGGCTGATCCAACTTTTTGGTTATCCATCTTCAAATTTCTCTCAATAATTAAGAGGTCAGACTGCATTCCTCCTGAAAGCTATGGGTGTTGAACACACTGCCTACAAGTTTTCTGTGTGGCGGAGGTCTTTGTGAGGACCCCTTCAAAGCATTGGCTTCCTTAGGCAATTTCATTACTATTTTTCATTTAAAAAATAAAGTTGTTAAAATGAAAATTATTAATTTTATAATTTTTCTTTTTTTGCCCAGTGGCTGAAAAGTCCAATCATTGTTTACAATAAACATAAAGTAGATTGTATACCTTCCTAATATTGAACAGCTCTACTTGAAAGTGCAGTAGAGTAACACACTACCTGGTGTAAATTGGTATTGTGAGTGTCTCCTTTATTTGAGCGGTCCATATTTTTTTCATTTCATAAATCTTCCTTTTGCCAGCAGTGAGGACAATCCCCACAACAGAGCCAGCTTTCTCTATCACTTTTTTTTATTTTTTATTTTTAGCTTTTTTAAGCTGAAAAAAAGATAGACTGCTGCTATCCCAGCAGAAGTCTATGGAGGCCATTCTTTTATTTCTAAACTGCCCCTCACTGCTTTGAAACCTGTTTCTACATGGAGCAGTTTGACTAAAGTTAACATGTTTTTTCTTCTTGTTTTAGATGAGTTATTGATAACATATTCCAGTGCAAATCCAGGTAATGTCAGGGAATAAACTTGCAGTAAAAGTTGACTGTTTTATAAAATCATGTTGCTTTGCTGCCTGAGCACAACATGCAGAGTGGGTCAAATGATGCAAATACAGAGAATTGCACAGGAGCCAATACAGTGTAGTATTAACTGAGATTAGCACTGCAAAAGGTAACATGCTTAGATTGCTGCATCAAAAACAGTATTGTTTGGTCAACAAGGATGTGTCAAGGGATGATGTGAACATGATTTTTTTTTTCTAAACATTTCCTTCCACATCTTTTACCGTTTTAAAAAGGTATTTGTGGACTTATATTAATTTTTGATTGCCTAAAACATGCTGTATGATACCACACTTAAGTAATTATTCAAACTTTATTTGGCTACAACAGATTTCTCATTAATTTGTTTTGTAATAAATCAAATTACCTCTGGAATAAAAGAAAACACCAATGCTAACCAGTTTTTTGTTTTGTTATCTTTTCATGTTCTGCTGCCATGATTGCTTCATCTCACTGTCCCTTCAAAAAGGCAAAGTAATTTTTTTCTTTACTCAGCCTGTCTGATTACAAATTGTTGTGGTGAGAACATAATACTTGACAAAGCCAGCAGCTATTATAGCTGTTTGTTAGATAGGACTTTCATAAGGCTTATAAAATGAATAACAATCTGCAAACTCTCATGTCGAAACTTCTTTAGTGTTGATTTTTTCCCTGTTTTATCTGTAAAAATAGTAAACATACTTCAGAAAGAGTGTTTGAGTTGTGCTGTGTGACTGTTTATACCATTTTGGTTGCACTGCAGTTTTGTGTAAAAAAATACTAATAAAAGAAGGCAAATGTCTTAACTGGTGGGGAATCCAGCAGTTGTTTTGAGCTGTAAAGCATTGGATTCAGTCGTCTGTATCAGGCTCCCTGAGATTGTCCCTTTAATCCCCCTGAGGCCCATCTGGTATTCGTTTGTGTATGCAAGTGTGCAGGGATGCCACACTGCCTCATTCACAACTGTTCATATTTGATATCCTTTGGCTGCTCCTACTGTAGTGTTTTTTCTTCAGTGTGCTGTAATCCATATTTTTATTGTCTTAATAAAAACACTAACTGTCTTTCTCTTTGGTCTTTGTATACCTTCACGTTTTGTGTCTTCACATTATACTTTCATTGCTCCATCTTTCCTTCCAACACTACTTTGACTTCATACATTATGGCAGTGTGATGATTAATTATTTGGAAGTATTTTTAAAACTTTTGTGTATTGTTCATTAGTAAAGTAGAATGCTATGGCGTTTTATGGCTCTTTGAGATGTTTTTGTCCGTGGTGCATTAAGGTGTCCACAGGTCTGTTTGTGGTCATTACATAAAGCTTGTCTTCAGGGTTAATATTAATACTTGTCTAAACAAACAGACACCATCCAGTCCCAATGTCTTGTTGTTGAACCAAAAGAAAGTCTGAAAGCTCTCTGTCTCAATCAAGTGTTTAGGTTTGTAGGCGGAGATCATGAACTGATTAAATTACAAGGGGAGGTGGTGCAGGATGTGAGGTTGAGGGGGGAGGGCAGACAAGAGGTGAAAGCAATAAGCTAAGCATCAGGGGATAATCCAGACTTAATGGAAGGAATAAAACAGCCTATGGATGGCAATCCGCTTTCCTTCTGCACAGATTTTCTTCACACTGACGTAAGATGCTGCTCTGCAGGGATACCACCACAAAAAAGATGTTTTTTATTCAGTAACTAAACAACTGAGGGTCAAAGTATTGCTCTAGTTGCTCAGTATCAACAGTGTGCGGATGATAGAACTCGTGAATACATTACAAGGTTTTTTTTGTAATTAATATAGACTTGCATGGAAACTTTGCATTTGGTCAGCGTTTTACCTACAGAATTTTATTTAGAGAATAAAATAAAAAAAAAAGATACCCAATAGCCTTAATAGCAGTTTTTTTTTTTTTTTTGCTGTTCTTTTTCCTAGTTAAAACATTTATTTGTTTTTGGGCTAAAAATCCTTTCAAAGTTAGCTGAGAAAGAAATTGTATTAAGAGAGAAACAAACAAAAAAACACCAACATCCTTAAATGATTTATTGATTTGTTACAAGAAGTGATGGTAGAGCCAACTAAATTTAAATTGACATTTCTAAAATGAGCTTTTCATAACATTTTACCCATGTCAGAATCATCAGCTTGTTTTAAGGCTGTATGACGGAGGGAGAACATGTAATTGCAAAACTATTACTGAATAGTTTTGAACTCTTTTTTCTTTGCCTTTATTATAAAGTCCCCAATATTTTCTGTGTTCTTTAGAATCTCAACCACCAAAAATAAGCACAATATGCATCTATTACAGTTAGTGACCACCTGACTGGAAAGGATGTATATCTGTTAAGCAGATTTTGAATGCACAGCACTTGAAATACAATATTCAACCAAATATTGCATCCCATCAACTAATTGTGATTTTATTCTGTGAACATTGACACTGGAATGATTGTGAATCAATATATGGTGCTCCTCTGTTGTGTTTGTTGCCATTAGCTATTTTTTGTTTGTATTTATGCTTAACCTGTGGAAAAATTTCCCCAAAGTGACACCACTCATGTTTTCTAGTATCGGTGCCTATGAACAATTTTCTATAATCAATGGAGGGCGTCGAGGGGCTGTCCTGTGTGTTTTCTTGACTTTTTGCTGCAGCCTGTCGAGATTGTTTATCCAACAGGAGGGCTACTTGATGAATGAACTCCAGATTGATGCATGTTAATAAGCAAAAGCAGACGGCTGATCTCATCCTCTGCAGTTAAAACACTGACAAATTAAATGGGTGTGTAGAGTCGTAGATGGTGTCCTTACAGCACTGTCTGCTGCGCTGTGTATGAGTGTGTGTGTGTTTCTTGAGGGCAGAAGGCATGAGCAACATTTGGGCTTTCCCTTTTAAGATGCCAGCATATTTCTCAGATGGCTGTAGGTGGTGTGGTTTGTCTCTTGCTTTTTTCTGCAATATTGCACATACAGAAAGAAGGAAAACAATGAATGAATATAAAAAAATACAAGAACCTTTACATGCACAGCTTAGTCTGAGCAACTCTTTGCAGCTGGTCTACACATGCACAGCCCAGGGCCAAATTATTCAGAGCTGCAGTGAGGAACATTTTAAATCCAGACATGTAGGTGCACCATTTGTTAAGGTATGATTTCATTGTATTTTCTTCATCTTCCATCCATCCATCCATCCATTTTCTGTACACCCTTGTCCCTAGTGGGGTTGGGAGGGGTGCTGCCTGGTGCCTATCTCCAGTGAACATTTTGGGTACATTCTGGCCAGGTCGCCCGTCTGTCGCAGATTCTCTTCATCTTAAATATTGTAATGCGGTTTCACGTTTGTGCTAAATGAGGCAAAATATTTTTCTTTTGTGAGCTTGCTTGTCTTAGTGGAAGAAAGCTTTGGCTGTAAAACCTAATTAAAGGATCTCTGAAAAAACCTTACCGGCTCCTCTGCAGTGGTGTCTCACTGCATCATATGGATCATGTGGAAGCATATCGACAGAAGAGCTGAAATGGCATGCAATCATGGAGTTCAGCATCTTTTTTTCTCCCCAAGAAGCTGCAGACACCTAATAGCTGGTCAGAGAGGAAGGCACAGAGTAAATTTCCCAGGTGTCTCTCTGTACTCGGAGCGACCTGTTCTGTCAGCAAAGAGGCACGCTGCCTTCCTCCTTTACTGCCAGCATGCAATTATTACAGTCTGTAATTGTCATCGTTGACAGATTTTAGCTTGCTATTGAAGTTTTGGACCCCCATTCAGAATTGCTTGAAATAATTAAATATTCTTGTTAATTATGTTTAAGTTCATCACTGCACATGTGAAAACAGAGAAGAGACACTTGTGACTCCTTAAGCAGCTGTTAAAAAGAAACTCTTCATGTGAATCAAATTTCTGGTAATCCTTTTAAAAGGTCCTTCTTTTATAATTGCTCTTAATAACTTTCCTGTGATGTTTGAGCTTTAAGAGATGTTCTCCTTCATAATGATTCTCAAGATTTTTCTTAGTAATCATGGGACAATAACAGTAATTAAATTCCCACTGCTGTCTTCACCTGAATTTTAAAACATTTATGAAAGAACTTAGCTCAACTTTAGACCCTTAAATTGCATATCAACAAATTAGAATGCCAAGTGAAGACCTGATTTTGATTATTCCAACAATAATAGTTGTTCAATAAGTGTTTATTTCTGTACATTTAAGTAGTTATGGCAAACGGCTAACAAAATCTTTAAAGGCTAAGTATTAGATACGGCCAGTAAAGAAGTACTTTTGATTCAGAAATTATTTTCTTCTGAAAAGCATGTTATGAATACACACTTAATATTTGGTAGAGACTCCTTTTGCATGAATTACTGCAGCAATAGTACATTGCATAAAGGTAATCAACTTGAGTAACAGCATTCTGGGTTTTCACTGTAAGCCAAAACCATCAGAATAAACACTTGTTCTGTAATGAATCTGAGTTTCAAGTATTTAAATTTAAATATTAAAATATTTCTGATATTTTTATATATTGAGATGCACCTGTAGTTAGGACTACATCAGCAGGGGATGATATATTATTGTATGCAGCTGTTTTTAGCCGTAGTTAATCAGTAGGATCATTATTTTAGCAATATTCATTAGGTCTTATTTGCAATATTTTGGTCTTAGGTGGGAATGTCTTGAATTTCCTGTAAAGCAATCCCTTATTCTCATTGGAGAGATTAAAAATAACAAGTCACAGAGGCTGTTTAACTGTGATTGAGCAGAATTCAGATCATTTCATCCCCCCTTCCACTCACTCCCCCTCTGCTGTTCATTTTTACTATTCTAATCAAGTTTATTGCAGAGGTGCTGCTTTTAATGCATTATACCGAGCCTGGGTATCTTTGTTTGCAGAGGCTTTTGTGTGGTATAACCAGATGAACATTTACACATATAACCAGAAGTGTTGATTGGATAAGAGGAGGGTATTGTGGTGTGGTGATGCATTTATTTTACATGCTGATAAAAGGATGATGGCAGGGACATTCATGCCCTGGTTGACTGTAGAGGGATCAATGCAGGAATTGAAGGACTGCCTGTCATTTCTCGTGGTATCTCCTGAGGTGTCATTACTGAAGCTTGGTTTCTTCAGGGCATTAATCCCAGGCTCACTGATCAGTGAAACCAGTCTGATTTGTCTGAACCTGCAGTTCAGTCCAAATTTATCATATTTATATTAAACTGCTGTTTTCAGGTTCGTTTTGACTCATGTTTGGAACATGATGGTTGGTAATTGGTGTGTTTCTGCTAGGTATTATTGATAAAAAGAGCTCCATAGCAAACATGTACATCTTTAATTGGTATGCCTTACCCATGAGATGAAGTTTGACAGCTTCAGTGTTTTTCACACACAGGCTGCCCCTGCACCACATCATCCAGCACATTTAGGAGATCCCAACAAGTCACTAATTAAAGAGTTGGCTGATGTTTGTACACTGACGCTCTCAGTCAAATTGATAAATTAGGGAAGAGCAAAAACTACAGACATTTACTTCAGATGAAACAAGCTTGGCCCAAAACCAGTCATCTTCAGCAGCGTGTGGCAATATAGACACATCATGGCTCCCTCAGATGATCTGCTGTCATCCTTAGTTTAAGATTCTTCCACAATTTATTTTGTTAATTCTTTTCTCCTCATACATGTTACATTTTAGGTTTTTATCAATTGGACCTGTTTGTCCTGTACCTGCAGATAGTGTTTGTTGTGAATTATAGCCCAGTAAATATTTTGAATTGACACCAAGATGAATTGTGGTCTGATGAAAGCTGTAGTACAGGAGATCCAATTTAAACTCAAACAAGATTTTTAATTTGCCTTATCATTCTTGTGCCTAAGATTTTTATACAAGTTGGACTGTTTTTTTTTTTCCCCTGAAAATGTTATATTGCTGATTTGAGCTACACAAAACATTTAAAATTTACAGTGCTGTAAAAGGGTAATGAATAATATAAATAAATCTTATTAATTAATGATGTGAACACATCCCATTCATGCTCTGTATGCCAGTATCTGTTATGATTTGGTTTAAAGCAGCATAAATTGTCTTTTGACAGGGGGATTGGCATGCATCTAAATTGTTTTATTGCATTCCCAGCAGCTGTAATCTGAGGCAAGTAAAAAATGCTGTTGGGATGAAAATAATGTTTTACTTTTTAATGAGTATCTAGATGCATTTACTCACTGCCTACATTGGTGAGGCCCAAAATCAATCCTCAAGGACCGTATTCTGCATGTTTTGGGTCTTTCACTGGTCCAACACATCTGAGTCAGTCGATAGTTCATTAGCAGAACCTCTGCAGAACTTTGGCAAGCTGAGGAGGTAGTTGGACCATTTGAGTCATTTGTATTGGAGCAGAGACAAATATCCATAGGTGGCAGGATAAAGACCCTTGAGTACTGGAGCTGGACACACAGGATCTGTGTTTTGCAAATGCACTGCAGACTGAAGTTTTTTTATTTATTTATCATGTCAACATTGAAACATTAACCAACATTATTTATTGCATGTTGGTTAATAGTGTTGACCAACATGCAATTGGTTAACATTTGTGAAAATATTTTTTACTTAAAGATTTGGTTATTAACAAAGAAATGTTCCTCTTGTTATTACCAAAGATATGTTTGCTCACTTCTAGATTTAATGTGATGGGCTTTGATTCTCAGAATATTCAAAATTTTAGCAGGAAATATTTAAGAACAAATATTGGTTTTCATTATTTATCTATGTCCTAACTAAAAATTTCCAAAGCACTCATCCATCTATACTCAATATTTGCAGGGTCATGATGGTGGTTTGTCCCTTTCTCCAGTAGGAAATGGGCATCAATCTGTGTACTCTTAAAACAGATCTCTGACACAACATTACTTAATCTGACATCAGTTTTTTTCTCATTGTATTAGGTCTAGGACATGAATTCCTTTCAGTTTAGAAAGTGGACATTCGTTATTTCTTTCTTGAAAACTTGATCCTGTATTACATCCGCAGAATTTTCCACCTCTCAGTCCTGTAGTGGTATAATTACCTCTTCACCTGGAGGGGAATTGGTTTCTCCTTTTGAGCTCCTTAAAGATCTTTAAAAATAGTGTAGCACAGGATACTTTCCTCGAGGGCCGGTATCCTGCAACTTTTTCACGTGTCCCTTGTCTAACACACTTGAATCAAATGGCTGAATTGCCTCCTCAACACACAGTGAAGTTCTTCAGAGTCCTGATAATGACCTAATTATTTTACTTAGATACGCTGAAGATGAGACACATCTGAAACATGCAGCACATCGGTCGTCGAGGTTGGTGGACCTCTGGTGTAGCATCATAAACTACTGGACTGCTCATTTCATATTCTACTGACAAGTTTTCCCGATGTGGTTTAATCTCTTTGGAAGGGGATTTTTATTTTATTTTACATACTGTAAATGGCTCATCCCTCTAGGGCACTCTTCCAGCATCATTAAAAAACTGTTGTTTAAGCTCTTATTAAAGTTAGGAAGTTTGTGTTGAAATATTTTCTTTCTCCAGGCAGTTTTCTGACACTTCGGGTAAAAACAGTTGACAGTCAGTTCGTCACTCATGTCAGAATTACCGCTGCTCTTGGTTGCATCTTTATTTGTGCATATTTTTAGTGTTTCTGTTCAAGATTTTCAGGTAAAATGAGCATTTTCATTTATTCTATAGACTAATTACAATATTTCTCTCAAAGTACAAAAATATTATCCTTTCAAGCATTCATTTGCAGAAAATAGTAATTGAAGTCGGATTAAAAGCTATTTTCTGACCACAAATAATGCAAAGAAAAGTTTATCTTTTCTTTGCAGAAAGAAAAGATAAACTTTTCTTTCTGCAAAAAAGTTTTTTTTTGCAGAAAAAAATCTTTTTTTTTAGCTGGTGAATCAATATCTGTTGGAATAACTTGACCTTCCAGTTACTGCTATATTGCGAACATATTAAATGGAATTGTCTCAATGTTTTACAGAACTAATTTGAATATTATCCTAAATAATATTTAATCTTAATTTATTTCTGATATGCACTCAACTGTTTATCTTATTTATCCTATAACATAACTGTCTGAAATTATTTTATCGCACTAATGAAAAACATGTTATTACAGTATCTACATGTCCCCTTGTTTTTTAGACTAATAATAAACTTTTAATTGTGTAGAATGCACATATTTGTTCTAAATAAATACACGTCTTTGAGTTAGCCGAATAACAGACCAAATTTGGACTCTTTAGTTTGTAATCCCAAAATTTGTTCAACAGATTATCATCTATGAGAGCATATAATCCTTGCCATATTAGGATCACAGTTTGAATAAATCCAAATGAAGTAAAAAAAAAAGATAAAAAAAAGGACAGCAGATGCATCTTATCGCTCATATGCAGTACTAGCTGTTTTATATGTTGTCTATATTTTCATTTAACTGTATTCCACCAGGGATCCGTAGTTTCACATAAAACATCTGCTGGCCATTCAGCATTTAATAATGCTCCACAAGGCAGCTGAGAACAGAGAGGTCAACACATCGCTGTAGCTGGAACATTTATTCAAGCGGGTGAACCAGTGACCAGTTTTTTTCTGTATTTTATCTAAAGTTTTTTTCTTCCTGCAGTTTGTAAGGTTGTTAAGGTGTTAGGAGCTGTTAACATCAAGCTAAACCTCTGAAAAATTGTTTATTTGCTTTTAGCACTAGGAAGAGAGGAAGCTACAGTCGAGCTGCGTCAGCAGTGAAGTCGTCAAAAAAGAAAAAAAGAGAAACTATTTTATCTGTGCTCTCATACATAAAGCATGATGGTGGGATTCAGACAAGCATGAAGCAGCTGCACAGTGGTGCATGGCACAGTCACAGTCTGGATTTGCAGCAGAATACTTATGTTTATTTCACTTTGATTCATATGTAGGTAACTGCACTACATCGAGTGATCTTTACTGCCCAGCTCTAGAAGTTCACGTATTGAGTATTTGAATCAGGGTGAGTCTGTGCTTACTTTTGGAAGCATTTCCCTACCTGCAGTGCATCCTTTGTCATTTTGATTTCTTCTTTTTATCCTGACTACAGTTTATTCTGCTCCCTGTCTCCCTTCTGGGTGTGATCAGTATTCAGCAGTTAGAGGAGGAAGTGTCACAGGTTTTCTCAAAGCCCAGCAGGTGAAGAGGCTGACATGAGTGGCTCGTTTCCACTGAACTAATATGTGTGGACATTTTGACCATGTCACACCTTCCCTGCTTATAATTTACATTTAAATTCATTTATGAGGGCCCAGTTACATTCATGTGTCATTTATGTGTGCGTATTTGACCTTTAAGATTTATTGTGCACTGCTTCTAGTTACTGATGCCTCTGGAGTGCAAAATAAGACAGAGGGGCATGTCAATGTCCTTCCTCAGCAGCTGCAGAAATGAATTGTTGGGATGGTTTGTATTGGTTTTTAAAATATTATTTATAGTTGCCCTTCAACAAAGTAGAGTATCCATCCTAGCAGAATGATGTCTGTCGAGACATTCCATAAAGTGGTGTTGTAATCGTTATGTCAGGACTGCCTCCTGTGTTTTTGTTTTGTGCATTTTTAACCCCTTTTTTCTTATTTGACCACTTAAGACATTCTTTGAATAACATAAAAGCCCTGACAGCTCACCTCTGCATTTTTCAATTTGATTACTCTCAACAACTGGTTTACATCCAATAATCAAGTCATGTAATTAAAAAAAATTGAAATAAAATATTACAGTATATTCCAAATTATTGCATACTAAAAATGGATGGATGGATGGATGGATGGATGGCACTTCAAAGTACACCAGACAAATCTTACATAAAATGTGGTTTTTATTTATGAATTTAAAAGTAACATTCTCAGTATTCAGAATGTTAAATGTAAGATTGAACTAAAAGGAAATAAAATGTTCTTATTAAAGTGACGAGATCAACTTCAGAAGGAAAAGGGACATGTTTTTATTGTATTTACTTGAAATGTAAAAATGTGGACATATTTACATGTCATGTAATTGGTAGCTGTATGTATTATTCATGAGTTTGTCTGACTTAAATTGATTCCTTTAGACATTATCATTATTCACATAATTACATTTTATTAAAACAGACACAACTAAAACTTGCACAAAGGTTATGAAAAGTCTGCTGAAGAGATCAGTTAGCTGATGGGAATATTTCCAATAAAAATATTGCAGATGTAAATGGTTAGGTAATATTTGAACTTTTTTTTTTTGACATTTTTTATCTATTTAGGTGTATACTTTCCAACAGTTGTAGGTCAATTACAGGTATTAACATATATAAAAGTCTTAAAGACATAGTTTGGGTCATACTGTTCCTAAGGTTTACAGTTCCCCTTTCTGTTGCTGCACACCGATTGTCAGGTGGCTGAAGGAAAGCTAATATGTTATTCTTAAACTTACAGAAGAGTTCAACAACTGCTTGGAAATATTCCAGGACACACACAACCAAATGGTTGCATTGCAGAAACTAAATGATGATCACCCATCTTTATTGTTACAGTTATTGTGCTACAACATTTTGCTTACTGTGATGACCTAGCTGGTAAATTCAATTAGATCATATTAAACATTTATGCTTTTAATTTTTTTGTAAACTTGTAAAAGAAAACAAGAGAAAAAAACAATTTGCTGCAATTATGTCCAGTTTGGTATTACTTGCACTTTTATTGTCCTGTGACACATTTCTTTGAAAACTGATCTTCAAATCCAAATATAACTTTTACATTAAAAGCACTTTATGTTCTAGATTATCATAGGAGAAACAGTTTAGCCTCTCTCTTTATGCTCTCTTGGTGATGAGTCCACAGATTTTTCCCTGGAGTGGTTTGATAAAAAAGGGCAGCACACTTCAGAAGAAAAAAGTCTTCTTGTCCTTCTTGGCTGGGAATTAAGCTCAAGTCACTATGATAATCAGAGGACAAAACCATTCTATTTTTTTATTGGCTGATACTAAACCTATAGCCATCACATTTACATTTACATTACATTACTGCATATTTATTCATGGCTTACTGTCAGAGTGCGGCCTGAGGGGAATGACGAATGAAGCTAATGTATTTTGCCAAGAGTTGGATGTACAAGAAGGATCAATAAGATCTTCAACCCTTTTCACTTTGTGCTAACAAAGCTGGATGGAAAATGTTACCACATGGACCAAAGTCAAGTAGCAGTTTAGAGGGCTAACGGATTTTTGTTTGTCTTTTGCAGAGTAGCATATACCCTGCTTTTCTGCAAATGACAGAAAAGCAGGATGCATGGTTTTCTGTCTTTAGTTGAACCAAAAGGATCCATGTCAGTGTCCTGCTAGATGTCCAAAGGGCAGCATCATGCACGAATGGTTTTATTGCTCAGGCAGGCATGCAGCTCTTTTCCCATCTCAAGGGGTATTTAGGGCTTATCTATACCAGAAGTCAGCAACCTTCACAACCCTGAGCTATTCCCTGAACTATTAGAATAATTATGAATGGCCACGACAAAACCTGGAACAAGTCTCCTGGTGTTGGGGGGATGCTGCGTTTTGAAGTATTTGCAGATTCTGAAAATCTAGAATCTGAGTTTTCTAATGATGTCAAACACAGAAGGAAAAAAAAAAAAAAAGAATATAATGGCCATTTGAACGTTGGCACCCTGGAAACATGATCAGGGAGGAAAAAAAATCTCTGTCAGATCACCTGTTCAGCTGCCTGCGAGTGTTAACAAAGGTTGTTCACTTACATTACTTTGCCATGATTCTCACAGCATTCAATGTTAACAGGTATGATTGAGAAGGTGTGCAGACAAAAGTGAGTTAGTTAGAAATGCATATTTTTAAATGTTTCCATTGTATGTTCCATTTCTCAGCTTCTGTTTTGTTGTTGTTTTGTTTATTATGATCTCCATTAGTCATTATCGTGACAATGGCTACTCTTCATGGGGTCTACATAATAAAAATACATTTACTACAAAAGCAGTTACACACACTTAATAAAACATTAGTAGCATATTTTTTGTTACTTTTTGTAAAATTCTTGGTTTGCCTTTGCTGTGCTTCTCTCTGTGCTTTGTGTTTATCTACAGTGACAAACACAAATATACCTTGTCCAGTGAGAGCAAGTAGGATGTCCTTGTAATGTTTGTTTTACAGGGATGGTACATCTTGTTGCACATAAAACTAACAATTACATTTTGTCTGCAGTCCCCGTGCAGAGTAAAGTGTGCAAACTCAAACAAAAAATTTAGTTTAATGCATTTACACAACAGATCTTAAAAAATGACTAGTTAGTAACTCACTAATAGGTGGAATAATTTAGTAGAAGCAGAATCATACTCATGTTCAAACAAAAAAAAGAATAGGTTAAATTATCCTGTCTGTATATTTTCATTGACTGTACACATAATGTCTGACAAGCTTTTATTTAGATAAAAAAAACTTTAGTACTTAGCTAACAATTTGACTCCTTAGCTGAGATGAGAAATTAGATTGTTGTCGCAAAATCCTTCAAGACTTTGTTTATGATTTAGAACGGGCTTATGTTGTTTTAAACTCTGTTAGGCACCTTTAAAGAAAGAATAGTAAAGAAGGAATGTAAACAAATGTCTAAAAATGTTATGTAATATAAACTAATTTTGTTTAACATATTTAGTTTTTTATTTTACCTTACAAAGCCTTCTTTGTAAGATAGCATATGTCTTATGTCTTAGGTATGCCTGCAGGTACCCTGATGATTTAGCTTGTTACTAATGCTTTGGTCGGTACTTGGTGCTGATTTTATTTAAATTTAATTTAAACAATTTTTTATCTAAATCATAGTTTTAGACTATTTTTATGGTTGCTTCATCTTTTTATAACTGAGACTTTGTATTGTGTTATATCTAAAGCATCACCAGAGATAAATAACACCCTATGATTACACTATGACATAAAACCTAGCTAAAATCATATGTATTATTCATTATTATTTTGATTTTGAACAGTTTTTTCATATTGGGATATTTGACAAGAAGTTTATAAACCTCTATTGATCTTCTGGAAGACTTCCTGCCTAGATTTTTGGATTTCTCAAGGAATTTGTAAGGCCATTTATACTTTTTGCTTTATTGCCAGTTGGCGATTTATTTCCCCCCTTTGGCAAACTAAAATGTCCTAAAATGGCTAACCCCTATGTGATATAATTTCATTTTTATGTCTTGAGCTATCCTCAGTCTTTAGTCATCTTCTGGCCTTTAAAGTCTGCAAATAAACCCAGAAGTGCAGATGCTAGCACATATTCATGCCTCACTTTCTGGGCCAAAAGTTCATGCTAGAGGAAAGTGGACTATAGTAGGACAAAGCTAAGGTTTTGCATTATAAACAAAATGCATGACACCAGGTATTTATTTAGCATATTTAATAACACTGTCAGGGACTACATATCTTCTTCTGGGGTGTTTGCCAACAACTGTCAAGGTGAATTTTGGCAAAATATCCTAACATTTGATTTTGTATTTTCTTTTGCAGTTATGACAAGTAGATAATTAAAAAAGTAAATCTATTTAAGTATTTTTTTTTCCCAGTGATTAGGTTTAGAAAGCTTACTGTTTGGAAAGCACTGTTCTGGCTTCTTCCATAAAATTTTTTCTTGCAGTGGCAGCATTTTGTCTACACACCGCAGCCCACTAAGCATGTCTTTAGGCTATTAAAGATACCTTTCACCAACATTTCCCACTTTACAACAAAATAAGGTCTCAAAGGCGCAATTTAATTTTGCCTGCTCCACAGTTTTTGGTCATTGTTTCCCCACATTACGTCAAGTGTCCATAAATTAGATGGGTAATATATCCTCCATGTTGTTCCAGAATGTGCTGTTTGACCATGTAACTCTCTCTAAATTTTAAGAATGTTTATTTCAGTTATCCATGTAGTCGCCTCCTAGTGGCGGGGGGAACACAGTAAATTCTGCAGAGTTAAATTAACACTTGCCGAGTCTATTTGGTCCTTATCAGAATTGGTGTTAATTTAACTCTTTTTCAGAGTTATTTCAACAAGAAACTGAGTAGTTTTAACACTTGAAAAAGTTATAATTACTCAAACTATTGTTGAAATAACTCTGAAAAAGACTTAAATTAACACCGATTCAGATAAGGACCATATAGACTTGGCAAGTGTTAATTTAACTCTGCAGAATTTACTGTGAAGTTGAAGTAGTAATGTTCCACAAGCAGCAGTGAATAGAGCATTTGACAGTTTTCACTAATAAAAAGGCGTACACTCAGCAACATTGTTGTAGAGAATGATGAAATGAATCAATTATTGATATCTGCTGATTTGAAGCGCTTATCTTGTGATTAGTTTTTCAGCTATATTGCTCTGTCCTGTCAATATAAACAAAACCACACAATGCTTTATTCTAACAGATTTTTACATTGTTTGGCATAAGAAAATCTTTATCAACAATAAAAAATATAAGACAAAGCTCACACCACAAGTGTCCCACATTTGACTTGAAACCACAGTGTAAATCCTGGACAATGGAAATATAGCTGAGTTATTGATCTACTTATCAATCCAAAATATTTACAAGCCTGATTCTGATTGTTGACTTGGACTTTTCCTGTTGCCTTTTATTTTTATGTCTTAAACTATAGTTATAAATGGGATATTTGAGTTTATGAAGAAGTTTTTGAGAAATATGTAGAGTTTCAAACTCCATCTAACTTGAGTAAGTGGTTTATTCACCCTCATTTTCATCCCAGAAGATGTCTGTAAAAAAGACAGTTTGAATTTAAAGAGTATTCACATTCAAAGTAACGAGAAACCCAGAAAGCTTCACTCTTTTTCTGTTGCTTCTGCGTCTCCTATTTCTTCCTTTGTCCCGTTTCTATTATTCTCTATTCTCTGAGCTCTCCTCCAGTTTCCCTTGATATTCATGCCGTCTTTTTTAGCTCATTCCACGGACTACCTCTTCCCATCTATTTTTTTGTCTCCCTTTGTGTCAAAGCAGAGATGATCCATTTGCTTTGAAAAAAAATGTATTTCTAAGATTTTAAGTCACTTGAACATTTTGCTGCTCACTTTTCTTACTTTTGGACACTTCAGTGAAGTAGAAATGGCTTTCTGCCAAGACAAGACAGCCTGGTTGGGCTTTTCCAAGGCCATTCCCAGTATGTATTTTGCAGAGTAATGATCAGTGCTAACTCTATCTGACCTCTCTGCCAATGAGATGACCAACCATCCCTGACTGTGAGCCTTGGTGATCTCACTTAAGGCAGGGAAAGGAAGAACAGGTAGCTGTAGCCCGAATATGAAATAATCTTCAGATTTGAACATTGCAAATCCTGTTTGTCGTCTAAAGGCCTTTTGGAAATAAAATAGTTGCACCACTGCTTATTTCTGTTATCTATATTGATGATTACCCAAAATGTTTCTCAGATAAACATCTGAGTGACGAATAACAGTCTAAAACAAGTGGCGCCCAAACTGTTTAGCTTCTGAAGCATAATTTTGGACTCATTTATTTCACTAGAAATATACAGAGAAGTGGAGGCTAATTAAACAAGAGGATGGCTACACAGACATTACAGCTTTTAATGGCTTCCGGTTTTTATATTTTGTTACAGTTCTGTTATCGGTACTATAAGTAATTGGTTAAGTTTTTTTTTTTTAGAAAGAGGTCAATATTCTTTACTTGCTGTGTTTGCAATAGAGTCCTGAACTCATCTTTGAAAACCTCTAAACTGTGTCTAGTCCTTAAGTCTGTCATGCAGTCAAATCTCTCTACTGCTCTGTTTAAAAGAAATAAAACAAAAAAATCAACAAAGAACTACATGCATGTTATTGAACAGACATTAGAACTCATTCTTTGAGTTTTGAAATTTTGAAACATTATTATGTAGAGTTTTTCTTTCTGATAAATCAAAATTCGTATGAGAATAAAATGAAATATCTAAATAATGATCAATGGTAGAATAATTTCCTACCCCTTTCAACCATTATGGAAAGAAATCTAAAAAGAGATGAAATATCAGTTGTTTCAAGAAAAGCGTAATGTATAGGTCAGTTTTAAAGAAAAGGGAACCTTTTTAAAGAGTTATTTAGTCTTGTACTTTATATATGTACTAAAATTGACTTGGTCTTCCAGGATGGGGAAAGTGGTTGGCAGGTGGGACACTTTTCAGATATAATGGTAGAGGAAACACTGGAGACAAATATACATGTTGTTAAACTCTCAGCTGAGTTCTTTCACAAAATCTCAGAACATAACAGAGGGGGGATCAAACATTTAATGGGATAAAATATTTACAGTGATACAATGAAGGGGCTCAGATTTGGCTCTCAGGTTGGTGTTGAACCAGTAAAGAACTTCAACAATGACCTGGTTGGTTTAAATGCTTGAAATGCTTCAGTTTTATTTTCATTCAACAAGCAGGTATTTTTAAGAAATATTTCACAACATGTGGAGTGTAACAGGGAACTGACGTGAGAGCTGTACATTAAAAAACTGCAGCTGCAAAACAGGAGATCAAGGTTTAGTGGTTTTCAGCCATATTGAACATATTACCACTGCGTCCTTCAGGCTAAAACCACATATTGATCTTGTCTGGATCAAGCCTGGATTTCCACCTCTGATCAATGTCCAGTCAGTGAACACCATCCATTTCCAGTAGTGTGTTTGGTGGATTTGGACTCGGCCCCGATGGCCTGACACTGATAATGAATGTGGCAGGACTTTAATCACATAACAGTAACATCAGCAAATTCAGTAGAGAAATGACAGTGCGTTAGTGCATTTGCATATTTTTAGACTCACTTAACTACTAAACCCATTTAACTACTCACTTCTGCCAGTTTTTCATATCTTTGCTGTTGCTGCTTATCTACAGTGGCTTAATGCAGATCACCGTAGGGTTTTGCTGTCTCACACATTCACAGCATCACACATGCAACATGACTGAGTGCATATTTATCAGGCTCTTATTTACTGCTTCTGATAAACAGTCCCGCAGTTTACTGTCAGCTACCTGCAGATTTCACCACCTCATACTGCCTCTACAGTAAATAATGCGAGTGGAGATGCAAACACCTGCATCGAACCACTGCCGTGCAGATTAATAACACCCTCTTCGTGTCTCACACATTTTCTGCCGTGCTTTTTTTCCCCCTCCCAATTTCAAATACTGCAAACTTCCAGTCTTTCCTTCTGCTTATTCTCTTTTCTTTCTGTGTCTCGTTCTTGTCTTCAAACAAACACACACAAACACATGTAGACATGTACAATAGAATTATCTAGAAGCTCCAGGGTATGATCACAAAGAGGGTGGAAAGAAAGAGGGGTGTAATGTAAGCCTTTCTCTGGACTTATCAGCATTTTGCAGAGACAAACACGGTAGTAAAAAAATAGTATCTGGATCCCTGCACTTGCCAGGTATCTGAATCAACTGTATCTATTGTCTAAGAAGCCAATTGGAGCTGAAATCTGTCAATGAGGCTCCTAGCTCACGCTAATGATTTAAATCCGTGTTCAGCTTTTGTTCTCGTTAATTGGAACAGCGATTACATTTAAGGTACATCCTCAATCCTTGAATGTAAAAGAAAAAAAAAACACATGCCAAGTGACACGTCTTGACTTGCATGTTTGCAAAGACGTATTTAGCCCAAAATAAAACAAATTTTACATTCTCTCTTTACCGTGTGACCTCCCTGGGGTTGTGTTTCATATAAACACAAATGGAAAAGAGTGCAGATCAAAATGGATAGAAATGCTGTAGGGATTGCATGGAAACACACTGAGAAAAACAAGAGGTGGGGAAATTGACAAATAAGGAAAGATAAGCCCAAGCAAGGTAAAGGAAAACAAGCAGAAGAACTGAAAGCAATAAAAATAGAAAGGATCAAGAGGTGAAACAATAATCTTGCAGAAAACGTCCAGAAAGACCTTTTGGTTTGGTTGATTTGCTCAATCTTTCTCTGCGGAGTTTTTGTAATGGCCATTCCAAGAAAAGCAAGGCGCGATACAGACTCTAACACATTTTCTTCTACTCCCAAGACATATCTTAGAGGGTAAAATGGATTGAAACCCGGACAAACAGAGAACTGGCCGGAAAGCACATTGTTTCTGGTTCACTGCAGTTCAGAAACTCCCAGATCTGACAGGATTTAAACCTTTGCACAAGCTTAGGATGAGAAGTATTATGTACCAGATCCAGAAAAAGAGCGAGGGGAGGAGAATGAGGATGAGATGATAGAAATAGGCTTGTCACTGTTTCCAGACTGATCAGTTTTTTTTTCTGGATTGAAACATGATGCTCTCCATTTTGAGATCTTTCAGCCCACTTCATGCTGCAAGTTATTTTTTGATTCTACAGGTCCGGCAGCATTCAACCCTGGCTGAATACTGCTTTTTGAAACGAAACTCAGCTTTCTGACAAATGTGGCTAATCACATTTATTTAAAATGTAACACATTTGAGACTATTATGTGTGACAAAAAAGGCAAACAAGATCAAAGCAATATGCTTGTAACCACATCTATTTTGGATTGCTAAATTTTAAAATTAAAGGTTACAGTCACTGTAGGTGGATATGATTAGAATGTCATTTGTAAATGTTCTTGGGGACGTAATGTAGATTGCACATTAAGTATTAGAGGCCAGTAAGTCTTCTTTTTTCCCCAGATACTTTAATTCACAGTGCTTATTTTGTCATGACTTTTTGTCTGTTTGCTTTGAAGGGTCTGCTGAAATTAATTTGAAATGCATCTTTAAGTGATTTTACCTGCTTTGGGCTCAGGCATTCAATGAAATGCTCCTGTAACCTCACAGACAGAAATTCCAAATCTTTACCACTGCGGGACACTCTCAGAATCACTGCAGGGGGGTTTTGAGCTCATTAATAAACCCAATTTTGTTAGCTTCATGTTCTTTAAATGGGTGAATTTTAAGGCTTAAAAGGATTCTTGTCTCCCATATTAAACATAATTAATTAATAACATTTTGTAAGTTAAAAATCTGACTGCTTTGATAGTGAAAGCACTCACAAAGTTGCTTTTAATAGGATATTAATTAGTTTGAGTAAAAACTGCTGAAAGTTGAGAATAAGTTTCCACCACTCTTGGCAAAATATGACGATTTGTTCTAGTTCCTTTCAAGATTTTGTTTCTCTTTGAATGTTAAGACCTTTGATAAGGAAGAAAGTTATTGCAGATGATTGCAAAGAAGTTACAGGCAATCCAAACAGCCAGAAGTAAAGAAAAGCCTTTCTTGGTGACAACAATGTTGTAACGATGTCAAAGTTCTTTTGTATTATTTTTAACTGTCTCTGGGTAACTCGAGGGGATGCTTTTCTGTTCTCCTTTTTCTCTTCAGTTATATTCCAAATGTATTACTGACCTTTTCAATGTTTTTCCCCCCATTTTTTTATATTTAAAATAGTTATTTGTATGTATGAAGCAGGTTTGTATGAAGATGTCCATCTTTGATGTTTTTGTTCTGTTTTTCTGCATGCAATTTGGGGTACCCTAATGCTTTCTAGTTGGTTTTACCTCACTGTTTTTATTGAAAAAAGTGAACTAACATTATGAAAACATATTTTCATAATGTTACAGAATCAACACATCACTTTTTATGTAATATTTTAATTAGGAATCTGACGACTAACATTGACCTAATTGGTTTGAGAAGCGGTGCAGCTGACAGCGTATTTCCCAGCTGAAAACAGATCTAAACATGTGGATTATGTCAAAGCAAAGCAGCACCTTGATGAACCACTTTCTCTAACTTGTCAGCTTTGTTGGATCTTCCATTGTGAAATCCACAGACATCGTTTTTGTAAATCTTACTTGAGCTACTTCTCTTTTCTTTTTGGTCTCTGTCTGGTGTATTTATTGCTAAATATTATCTTGAAAGGTTTGTAATGGAGTAAATGCTTAATATTTTCTCTAATTTACCTTGTATATTGTATTTTTATTGCCTGTCAAGGTAATAAGATTTTAGTTGTGGTTTGTAGAGTAGCACAATATTTGGGGAAATACGTAATTGCAAACTTATTTTTAAATAGTATGATTGCAATGTTGATTGAAATTAACACACATTTTCCTCACTATTCCTTTCCCATCGTCATAGAGTGGCTAACATTCTTTGTAAGTCTTAGGGTCTTAATGACAGAGATTTATATATTGGCATAAAGCAGCATAAAAGGTCAAATGTGGCCAAAAATATCATTTTGTGTGCTAAATTTTAATGTACATAGCACCTAAGATATGCTTAGGTGCCACATCACAGCGGCCTCTTTGTTGATATGGCGCACATTTATATGGTGGTGATAAATGCTATATATTGGGCATATTTCTTGCATTGCTATCTTCAGTATGAAGGTGTGGCTTGGCATTTTGAACTTTTAAATCTAATTTGCATTCCATGCAGTATCTCTTCTAAGAAGTGGGTGTCACTGTTGAGAAAATGTGCTTAGGCAGCAGAAAAGGGACTGAAGGTGCTGACATGAAGCACATTGTTGGCACCTAAACAATGATGTACTCAATTAATACTGTATATATCGCAAATAGTGATTTGTCCATTTTTCCCAACTTCATGTCAACAAAAAGCTTAAGCTATTAAACCATTTTTATATTTTTTGGAGTACTTATTTTAATAAATGACGAAGATAAACAGTAACATTTGTTTCAGAAAATTTTGTTCTAAACACTCTTTTTTTATTTTGTGTTCAATTCCCATTTGAGGTCATTGACTCATTAGATATGACCCCAGAAAATAACTTGACCTAATACTGGTAGATATTAGGAGAAGAATATAAAAATTTTATTAATTTATAGGTTGTGAAAGCAAGTAAAAATATGCCTCAGACTGTCATGAATTATTGCTCGGTTGGTACAAACTTTCCTGTGAAACATCTGACTTTTTACTTGTATAAAACAATCAAGATTACAAAAGGAAGTAACATTGTAATAAAAAGTATGTGCATTAAAACAACAGTAATGGTTTTTCATAAATACCCCAATAAATCTAATTGCCATACTGCCTTTGGAGCTCATCCTTACATCATCTGTGTATTTTGACACTGCAGTCTTGTTTTGGGTGCAGTTGTTTCATTATAAAGACAGAATAAAAACTGACATTGCATCTTCCGACCTTGTAAGTTTGCTTATTGTCAGCAAATCCTTTAAAACCACCACATGCATCCTCTTTCAATTGTCATTTACACCTGTTCCTCCTTTGTGTCCATTTTGAGCTGTGGACTTTTGTTTGTAATGCCTCTGAAATAAAGCCACGTTCAGCAGTCATCACCGTAGTTTGTCCACTTTCCATTTCCAAACAGAGATACATTAGGAGACGATCACACCACCACCACCCCACTCAGGAATCTGGGAGCACTTAAAAAAAAACGCTCCTCTTCTTTAAACCTTCAGCTCATCTTAAGATTTGATCTAGAAATCTTCTGTGGCTGTGTAATGGCTGTTATCTGAGGGGCCAGGAGGCGGCAAAAGTGGGTTTCCAAGAGTGCGACTTCACCTGAAGGAAGAAACGAGGCTAATCCCAGGGTTTCAATAATGTGCTTGGAGCATACTGTTAGTACAAGGTCACCCTAGGTAATATTTAAGACCAACATCAAAGCAGGAACGTGGTGTGTGAATTTCACATTTTTTAGTGTAACTTCTAGGTCGCCAGCTTCTGTGTGTGTATCTCCTGCTACTTTTGCATGGCTCCTGTTTATAAATGGTGACACAAACCTTTTGTTTACGTAAATACACAGTGATTTTGAATATCGTCACATTGATCTCACATTTGTTCACATTTTTCTGGAGTTTAGGTGGCTGACATGTAACACTTATTTTGAATGGGCGAACAGTGCTCTGTAGTCACACAGTAAGCAAAAGATTGGTGTTTTAATACAGGCAGGTGGGATTCAGCAGTTCAGAAAATGCACAAGCAGCACATTGGTGTGAGATTATTGTACAACTTGTTCCCCCACCCCTAAAATACTCTGTGCAACTTTACTGTGAAACTGTAATCTTACTTATTTTTTAGTAAAGTGTACATTTCATTCTTTGAACATTTACACTTCTTCAACCTTTTTCTCCAACTTTCACACAACTTACCAGATGCCACTGCTGCTAAAAAAAATCCAAAGAATCATGATCTGCTCAAAGGCTTAAGCTTCCATCGTTTTTAATTTAGAATGATATTTTGGGGATTTATTGGAGGTGGTTCGCAGGCGATGGTATGCTGTGTGTGAATGTGGCTGGAAAGGAGAAGAAATTGAAGAAGAGGGTTTATTTTCTGAAACTCTTTCTTTTCTGAGCTGAGAGTTCATTAAAATGAGAGAATATGTCAGTCAAACATTCTGGCAGACTGACGGGTCTCTCCATTCCTCAATGGCAAATACATTGAATATACAGCTTTTTTAAAATGACTCTTAAAGAAAACAAACACATTTTTTTCAAAATTTGGGTTCATCAATGGAATAAATCAGAAAGTTTTAGGTTGGGAGACAGCATAAACTTATTTTATCATTTTACTCTCACAAGCAATGCACTTTTGCTATTATTTCCTCTGTAAGTGTTATTTTTAACTGGAAGGCATCCAAACTAATCCATCACTAACACCATTTTAAACTCATACTATTTTTTTTTTTTGCTCTTCTGAAGTCACAAATTTAAAATGAAAGCAGTGCTGAGGCTGATATACTCATAACACCTTCGAGTTCAAAGGCTCGCCTCTCTGTTTGAAGAATCATTTCAGACAGGAAGGTGTTTCAAAGCTTCCCGCTCAGTCGGGGATAAGAATTTTAAACCTGGTTTGAGGCTTTGCAAATATCATGAGCTTATAATGAATGGGTTTGTAAATTTTTCTTGAATTTATTTGTGGTGTTCAAAGTTTTCACACTTGCTAAACATTATTAATTCTCTATTCTGAGACTAAATGTGTTGCATTCTTGTCAGACATTGCTAAATTATTGTCCTACACTAAAATATTTTACAGTAAACTAGAGTCTTAATCTTTGCAGTAAGGGTAGAGATATTTAAAAGCTTAAAATCAATACATGAAAGTGTTTTTCTGTGTTCTACAGCAAATTAATGTGAGACATGATTAAATGGATACAGATAAAAACACAAAATACTAACAAAATACACTAACACCAGTTGATCAAATAATTTTAAAACTCCTAGACTCCTAGAGCTTTAAAAGGAAGTTTGGAGTTTCTTATAATATGATGATCAGATTCAGATATGACATAAAAGATGTACTTAGTAAAAGTAGAATATTCATAGCTTCCCCAGATTTATCAGAAGTAAAACAAAATTGAAGGCAAACAGTAAAAATCTGATGATTGTTATTAAGCAACTAAAGTTATACAGTCATAGGAAAAGAAAACTGCTGGTGAAATGAATAAACGTGCAACTTTTATAGCCTTAGGTTAGAAAAATGTTCTTAACTCTTGTGGTGTGCAGCAGAAAGTATTTCTGTGTAACTTGCTTGACAGCAGCAGGCTGAACGAACAGTCTGTGGTAACAGTGGATATTCTTTGTGTTCATTTTGCTCTGCAGAGACACTGTTCCTCATGCTTCACTCATACTGTCCCAGTTTGAATTGCTGTGGCCTCATTTGTCTTCATTTTACAAGTTTTAAATAGTGGTTTGAGGCTTTTTTGTCTTCCAAAAAAAAGTCATAAATCCTAATACTTGGGAAACTTTGCCCATCCACAATGTAAGACAAGTTATTTTAAAGCATACGGAGAGAAAAAGCAGTAGGAGTAATTAATCAAATTTTTATACCCAGGGACATTCTTAATAAAGTTTTCAAGTTGTTTATATTAACTTTTAATGAATATCTTAATAGTTTATAGCTTAAAAAAAGCCTGACCACCTGAAGAAAGTCACCATACAAGTCAATTGTCCCAAACCTACAGATATACTTTTTGGCCACTTATCACCTGTATAGATATAGTAAAGATGACTGAAAGAGCATCAGAATGGGGGGAAAAAAAAAGGAATTTGGTGTTTTTGACAGATGGTCTGGACTGAGTTCATGAACTGCTGATCTACTGGGATGTTCACACAAACCCATCTCTCTCCGATTTACAGAGAACAGTCCAGAAAGTAAAACAATATTCATGAGCCACATTTGTGTTGACAAAATTCTCTGCTTAATGTTAGAGGCCAGCAAATTAAAAGGAAAGACTGCTTTAAGATAAGAGAAGAAGCAGTGGCTCAAATAAGTTACCACTACCAAGGTGTGCAAAATACCATCTAAAAAACCATAACACAGATGGACGAGCAGCAGTAGGGTCAGAGTTTGTTGTAAACAGGACAGATCCACCCTGCTTTTAATCAGCAGGTCAGGCTGGTGAGATAATGGAGAGGTTAACATTTTCTTGAGGTTCTTAGTAAAAATTAAAAGAATAATTTAACCAATACAGGGTTTAAATGAATATTGACCATGTAGGTCTGCAGAAATCCTTTGGGATGTGGTGGAATGAGAGATTTACTTCATAATGTGCAGCCAATAAAGCTGCTGCAACTATGTGATGCTGTCAAGTTAGTCTGAACAAAAATCTTTCAGGAAAGCTTCAGTCACCTTCTTGACTGTATGATATAAAGACTCAAGGCAGTACTGAGAGCAAAACAGGCACTACCAAGGAGTAACCTATAAAGATGATACATTGGTGCTTAAATGGCTTTTGGTGTCCTAGAATGAGCAGTAGAGGTCTGATCTTAGATAACCAGAGGACAATAGGGGCGGGGGGTATAATTTTCTTTAGCCCCCTGTTATTTCTTTAGCCTGTAAACTGAAATAATTGCAGAAAGAAATACACATTTAGTGCCTCAATATAAATGTAGACTTACTTTCTCACTTAAGAAATGAACTCTTATCCTCAGTTCATTTGTCCTTGTTTTGAATTGCCCCATAAATCTGTGAATGGTGCTTCATTTTTCTCTCCCCTGTGTATTTAAGCAGAACCTGATCTAACTGAGTGTTTTCCTTTGGAAATACTGTGCTAAAATCACCAGTGTGAGGCTCACTTGGCGTAAATGCATCCGTCTGCAGCCCACTCAAATTGGCAATGTCTTCGAGACAAATTACTTCCCTTTTCTATGTATGTCCTTCCTTCATGATTTTTTTCTCTCGGCTTCTCTGTTATCCACTACCTTATTCTCTCTAATAACACTGTAAAAGCTCTGCAATAGTTTGTGTTTACTGTCAATAACTTCCCATTTCCTGCACCATCCTTGCAATTTTATTACCAGGTTGTTTGTGCAGAAAGAGCTGCTGTCAGCAACAAGGGTGGGAGCTGGTGATAGTCAGACAGTTTGAGGAAAATTTTAGGGATGCTATATTTCTTGTGCAAGTTCCTGTTACTCCAGTAAGTTCAGAAAACGCTCTCCTCTCCTTCAATTTCCATCAACTTTCCTGGCTATTGATTGGTCCAGTTTACTGATCCGCAGAATCTGGGAGAGAAAAGAAAACAGTTTGACTTGGGCCTCCAGAGCCCCAGTGCCGGCAAACATTACTTCTGTCAACCACTTTTCTCCAGAACTAAAGTAAAGCACTGAATGTTTGAGGAAAGAAAAGCTCTGGTAAGTCAAGTATCAGTCCACTGTTTTAGCAGAGGTGTTTGGCTGAAGCTCCCAATGGTTTTCAAAATAATAAGGTAAATGTTAACAGATTTGTGAATTCTTACGTTAGAATTCATTTCACTTACATTTTCAGGCTGTGTATGGGTGAATAAATTAGACCTTTTTGCCAATTCTATTTTCAGTGTTTGTTTTAACAAATATGCAGTGTTCTCTCACATTCTGTTTCTCATTTGATGCTCAGCTAGTTGTATTTGTGATGGTCGTTTAAACTCTTTAAGCTGCAAACATCTGTACTGGTGGTGATGAAAACTTTTTGATTTTGATGAAACATAGCCACCCTAATAAGTTTCTTCTGACCTCCCTTCTACTCTGCCAAGATTTGTAGTGAACGCGAGGCTGTGAAAAGCTGAAGCAGTTGTTTTGTTTGAGATGTCTGGATGAAATATGTATTGTGTTAGGATTTGTTGGACTGAAGAAGTTCCATATTTGGCTTTCCTCCCTTGTTTTTACAATTGCTACCCAATGTTTGGAGGTGCTCAGGGGAGTTTTTTTCCTCCTTTGTTTGTGTTACTAATACCAAAGCGTTCATTAATTCCAGACATAAACGACCTACTCAGACTCTGACCCTTGAATTTTTGTTATTTTTTTGTTTTGTTTTAATTTGTTTGTAGTTTCCCAGAGTATTGTGTTGACTCAGGATGGTCTCACTGGCCATCCTGAGTCAGGATGGCCAGTGAGTTGAAGCAATCTGTCAACATTCATAATTAACATATCTTTAGTAAGCTGGAGATGACTGTGCAGATATTATTATGGGATGTGAAAGGAGTGTAAAACAGATAAGGTGTTGAAAATGAGGAGGAAACAATGCAACAAAAACTGCTGACTTTACATTTTTGTTGCCAAAGGTCCTGGTGATTGCAGGTGATGATGCAGCAGCTTGGGCCCTGCAGTGAGCAAATCTGATAACCACAATCTTTATATTCTAAAAAGGTCTTGTGTAAAAACAAACATGGCTGTTTTTCCGCAGTGGTTCTAACATCAAGTCCTTGTTCTTGTTACAAATTACATAATTCAGCATAACCGAGCTCCCTTGCAGAAAGTTTGATGGTTTCTGGTAAACATTTTTCTCCTGAACTATCATGGCATTAGGTATCCCTTCTTCTGATAATGCATAAGTCTAGTGGCACGTTAATACCTAATGTACGCCTAAATTTAACGCCATCTTCTGCCTAGAATTGCATTCTTGAAATTATTTCTTCTTATTATATTAAGGAACAATGGAACTTTTGCAATTGTTCTGTAGTTGTATCATTATGAGTTCTGTTTCACCTTCTTTCTTTGTAAGGATGAAATTATTTTGTAATCATACTTTGTTGTTTTAATATTTACAGTATTGTTTTTTATAGCAGCCATAAAGCGGTCTGTTTTAACATATGAGAATGTTTCCTTCCACTCTTTGCGGCATGTTCCTTTACTTAAAATGCTCCCAAAGAGAACTGCAAGGGACTATAATGCATTTCCCCCATAACACACACACACACACACACACACACACACACACACACACGCACGCATGCCCCATTGAGCAAACCTCCTGAGAGACTTCAAGTTGGTTTCTCGCTTGGTTTTTGCTCCATTTATTTCAAACTCACATTCTGTTGCTAAAGTGTGAATCCCAGTGGTTTTCCACGTTTAGATATTTCACCTTTAAGAAATTTTAAATATTGCATGCACCAGTGGGTGGATGGATGCACCAGTCTGTTTCGAGTAGCCAAACATTCTGAAGCTTTTCACATTTTTTTATCCATTGACCATTCTAGTGGGAATCTTACTTGAAATGTGCAGTGCATGTGCTGCATTAGGTTTAATAGAGGGGCTTCTTTTTTAAAATAGGTCTCTCATGTTGTCAGCTTCATTGCAGTAAGGTTTTTTTTCAACCTGAAGCTATACAATTTAAAACTAAAACTAAATGTAATAGTAAAATCCCATTCATATGGTTTCCCAGTCTTACACTCTCTGCTGTACAAAGTATTGCCTCCAGAAAAAGTGAGCTTTAAAAAGGTGTTTTAATTAGCAATTTATAAATAAAAAAACTGTAAGCTGTAATGTTTCTCTTGGGGCATCCCCACTTGGCTATTTCACATTGAGCTGTTACACATTGTCTTCTGTTTTTAATTATTTTATGTCTTTAGAAGCATTGCGCTTTGTTTTCTATAAACCACTTTTATAGCTGAGGACAAAATGATAAGCCCCCATGAAAACAGTTTTAATAGAATTTTCCAGTTGCTTTCAACATAAACATGCAATGTTTACATAATTTCAACGTTAGAGCATAAATTCATTGATTGTTCAAAACCCTCAAAATTATTAGCCCCTTAAGAGCTAAAAATTTAAGCAGGAGCTAACATGACTCTCTTGAACTTTCAACAGTCCATCCTTGTTACATGAACCTGATTTCTAGCATCCAGTCTTCTTTGCTTCCTGTTGTATTCCATTCCTGATGTGTTTTTAAAGTGAAGTCGGATCCTGTTTGTATAGATGTGTACCGGAACACAAAAATCACTGATTGGTAAGAATTTGGGTTTTAAATTCACAGTTAGGTATATTTTTGGTACAGTTCAATAGATCAATATTTTTTTTATGAATATATTTTTCCTTGGATGGCAGTAAATATTTTACAATTTCTGAAATTTGTTTTTATCATAAAGCAGTAAGTATAAAACTACCTTGAGAATTAGTTGGATTTATTTTGAGAAAGTAAAAGTAGTATAAGCAGGCATAACCAGTGCCTGAATAAATAGACTATGCACAATATGACCTCATAAAAATGGTCAGTTTGATTTCTTAAAAAGTTTTTTAAATAAAGCTTCTGCTCATATTTGAGAATAAAACATGCAGTGCACACAGGAATACACACATGCACATTCAGCATGTTTTCAAGTATAAAACAAGGCTATATTCATTTGGCACACGTGCGTACTAAATGACAGGGCTGCACCAGATATTTTTGGCATAACTGCATGTTATGTTAACTGCACTTTGGTATCATGTCTGTTCCTGCTTTGTTTCCATTTGGATAGAAATGCTTCTGCTCGTTTCTTTCGGATAGCCAGTTGTGGTGGTAACACAGCCGCAGTTATCGATCAGCGCTGCCTCTGTTGTGCTGTTGTGTTGCTACGCCAACGGTTCTACAGGTGCGTGATCTTTGTCCTCCCACACCTTTGACCCACTGCAGTGCACAGCAGCAGTAGTATGCTATATGGATCAAACATCAGTTTCTCTGATGGAATGAAGCATTTTCAGTGTTTCCCAGTCGGAAGCCAAGTCTCATCTCTGCATGCAGTCTGCGTTTCATTGTTGTGACTTTTTAGTCTAAAAGAGAAGCTGTAGAAGCAGTAGGATGGTGGAAAGTATTTCAGAAACATTATGAAATTCCCTCAATAATTACACAGAACTCTAAACATGTTACTGAGATTGTTGCACAAAACTCTAAAGTAATAAAATGTCAGATTTGAAGGCATAAAAGCTGAAGCTATCTTGCATTTCTCCTGTAAATTCCTGGTAATTTTTTTTTTGTTGATAAAAGCAGATTTTTGTATCATTTGCCTGCCACTGTGAAACTGATTTCAGGTTGCTGGAACGTCCTGTGAGCCTTCAGCGATAACAGTAGGAAAAGTACTTTATCAAACCCATGACTTTGGAAAACATACCGACGTGAGGCCTTTCAGTTTACTCAGCAGAGCTATTTGCTTTATCGTCAACAAGAGATCCATGAAAGCTATGACTTTTCAAAATATTTTTATTTTCTCGATGTTTTCCCATCAGTCTAATTATTATTCCTTTTTTTCTTGACTGTTTTTTATCCTCTCATCTTTGCAAGTTTATCTAAGCTAGTTAAATGGTGCTACCTAGTGTAAAGAGATGCCAGAAAGAGAGCTTCAACCAGGAGGCAAAATTATGAAAAACACCACTAGTTATGATATTGTAGAATATTTTTATGGCAAAATATTTTTCTCTCACTCTTTTGCTTTGTCATCATTATGCTCTGCACAGCAATTCATGGGCTTCAGCGTCTTGGCCTGTAAAATCTTTAGCAGGTGTGGGGATCAAGGATCATGAATGAATGTCATCCATGCTTTTTCTGATACGACACAAATAAACATTGGGGTAACAATTGAACTTCTATATGTTGTGCTGCTCTACTATTAGCTGTGGTGATTAAAACTAATCTTTTCATTGTGTCACTTTTTAGTAGGTGATATTTATGAGGCAACAAATAAACAATATGTCTTCAAAGATAATGTGAGAATGGAGAAGTATTTGTCAATTGTTTATCATTATCTCATAGATATAAAGTTGTTATCCTCAAGAAATTCAGCCAATTTTATCCAGTCACTGATGTTGTGGTAATCTGTCCTCTAAACAAAAATCAACTATGTTTTCAACATAAAGCAGAATCCAGCTCCTGGGGTTCAGATGACAGAAAGGAGTCAAACTCTGTTAAATTCAGAAGCACTGAGCCAGGAGTTTGCTCTGTGTCAAAGAAGAACACCAGAATATGCTGCAGCAATAGCTCTGATAGTGGCTTTCTGTAGGAGAGAAACACACAAGGAAAAGAAGCAGCTTAAAGAAGTTTAGAAACCAGTGCCATTATTAGGAGGAAAAGCAGAGAAAACTCAGGTAATGGCAGTAATATCTCCTTCACTGTCTTCATTTAGGAGTCAGATATATCTAAACACACAGTCGCTTTGTCAGATCTAACCCATACATAAAGAAAAAAAAACCTGTGAGATAACATGAAGTATGATAATTATCTTCATAGATATGCAACACAAGTCTGCCAAACTTATTAACTGAAACATGGAGCCCATGTTTTACTAACAAATAATTTCTGCTGAGACTTTTGTCATAATTCTTGATATTTTTGGCTTTTAAAGTAGCCAAATGAGTCACTAGGAGCATAACAGACTATCTGTTTCAGATAAAACAGGAGGAATTTCCTGGGAGGTTTGGTTCTGCAAGACAAAGTGTGCTCCGGGTTCACTTAGAGGTTGGATTGGCTATTTTTTTTTTTAGTCATTGCTGTGACAAGATAAAGATCACTTTCAATATTTTTCCCTAAGACTCATGACTGCTTTCCCCCTTTTTTTATTTGTATAATTTATTTAATCTTTTTTTACTTTGTCAGTCAAGCGCATTCACAAAACAAAACAATGTTGAAAATATTATTGTAACCAGCCTGGCTTCTGATTTGTGAATAGATTGCAGGATCTGGTACATAGCAATATGTTGTGCATCCCCCAATTGCCAGATAACAAATTAAATTGGCGCTGTAAGACAAAAATGAATACATTGTTTGTGATTAATTTGTGATGAAATATCTCCTCCCTGACCAGTTGTTGCCTTTTTGTTGTTACTCTGGGAAATTGCTGGAGTTCTGCTTGCTTTGAAAGGATTTCCTGCTGGAGGGAATCTGATTCATGTTGTCTGTTTTCCACTGTCTTATTTGAGCCCACCTCCAGAGAGCAAGCAGAGTCATGTTGTATTGATAAGAGATGACATTGTGCTGTAGGGAGAAAAACAACTCCAGCTTACGACATTCAGTCTCTCCAACTGATAGCATGTTGTACAAAGACTCCCTGCTTTATTTACATGTGTTGCAGTGCTCTGAGCAATTTCATTTCATTTATCTGTCATTGTGGTAAGTTTTGGAAACTGAAGCAAAACAATTTTTTTCAGTTTAAATTTAAGCAGTTTGCATGATTCAGTGGTTCATGCATTTTTGCCATTCATTGATATGAAGGAAGCATAATTTTTAATCAGATTGTTGACTTTGTTGCGGAGAAGCTCCACATATATCGCTTGTGCCCTTTTGTTAGAAATAAGAATTGTCAGACGAGATAAACAAATAAGCAGAGCAAGGCCCACCTTTAAACAGATTTATGTTCAGTAAAACGATGAGAAATCATTTTATAGTCTGGTCTTATTTCACTGTGGCCATTGTGTAAGAACATCCTGTTTTTGACTTTGCTGACAACCCCTACATAGTTTCTTCTTTCTGTTTCTGAAACAGTGCTGATTACAAGCAATTTAAAAGAATCTGTATTCAGTGTTTCATATTTGAGTCTAGTTTTGACAAATCCATGTATTGCCTATATAGCAGTTTGTCGAATCAAATGCGTGAAAGGAGTGAATTTTTTAATATAAATGGAATAAAGCTTTCATAAACTGCATTTTAAAAAAATCTCAGATTATTACAGGGTTGTCCAGTTTCTGTTTGATCAGTCTAATGGTGTTATCAGACTGAAAGAAGCACCTGCTGTGCTGCACTCAGATGACCATTTATTTGTATTGCATGCACTGCACACCAACAGTTTGCCCTCTACCAAATGAAGCCTGTTGTTTTATGAAATTTTAAGTCAGGATCGAAGGAGATCGGCGGCAAAAAACGAAACCAAACGCTGTTTCTGCTAGAATTAAATGTGCTCGATTTATTCCGCCACAGAATACAGCAACATAACATGCATCAAACACTGTTACTGCTAGAACAAATATGCTCGATTTATTCCCCACAGAATACAGTAAAAAACATGCATCAAACACTGTTACTGCTAGAACAAATATGCTTGATTTATTCCCCACAGAATACAGTAAAAAACACCGTTATGACTTAACACGTGATGCTTGATTCAATCAATGCTCTTACCGTAACCCAAGGCCGGAGAGTCAGCAGCCTGAGAAGTAGCTTAGCACACCACGTGGTAGATTCAACTTGTTCTAACGCGACACACCACAGACTCTAGCGGTAACAGAAGACTCTAACAGATGACTCTGGCGAAAACCGCCCGGCTCTTTCTCTT